>CP050225.2:15676370-15963643 GCA_012066045.3 Morus alba | reverse complement strand
TTTTATTTTTATGAATATTTTTTTTTCCTTTCTCGTTTGTGTTTTATTTTATTGAAATTGTTGGTTTTGATTTTGATTTCTAATTATATTTTGTAAGACGAAGAAGATAAATGCATTAAGAATTTTTACCCAAATTGCAAAGTTGTTATGTGAACATAGTCAAGAAATTTAAAAAAAAAAAAAAAATTGCAAAGTTGTTAAAATAAACAAGCAAAAAAAAAAAAAAAGGAAAAAAAAAATCATTACAAAGAGAGAGAGAGAGAGAGAGAGAGAGAGAGAGAGAGAGAGAGAGAGAGAGAGAGAGAGAGAGACCGTCAAGTTCAAATAAAAATAGCAAAAAGAAAAGAATAAAAAAAAAAAGTTCAAGTTTAGGGGAAAATTGAAATATCTCATCAAGTTTAAATGGGAAGAATCATATCTCACCCAAAAATAAAAGAAAAGTAAATCTTTTTAAGAAACAAATTTTTAAAAGTATAAAAGTGTGGGATGTACATAAGGGTATTTTTGGAACTATAAGAAGAAAAAGAGAATAAGTAAAATTTCTAAAAATGTTGGGGTGCCTTAATAAAATATTGGGGTGTAAATAAAATTTCTCTATGGTATTTAATACCGTAATCATGTCTCAAACTCCTTTTTTTTTTTTTTTTTTTTTTTTTTCTAAAGGTCTTAAATTTACACTTGTGATTGCACTTCAAATTTTGTGTATTGGGCACACTTTCGGCCTATAGACTCAAGCTTTTGGGTAATTCAACTCGAGAATTGAAATGTGGCTTGGGTTTAAGAATATCTCATCAATGGCTTAATTCTATAATGTCATTTAATAACTTATTATGTAATTACATTATTAATCTTATAATGATACATATATATATATATATTTACGTAATATAGACATTGCTCTACCTTTTTCTCACATTTTGTGGGATATCTACCTTTTTAAAAAATGTAAATCTCCAAAATAAAAGAATTGAGATATCATTAAATCACAAATTAACTAAATTTCTTCTCACGATATATTAATATTTATAAGTTTTAAAATTCAATCCATCAAGCAGTATTAAATTTAATTAACTAGATTCTAACTTATTAAGTCTAACAAAAAATGATATCAGTATTTAATATTTTAAATCAACCAAAATCTTTCTAACTCATGTCACTAAAATACAAACAATATCATTATAAATACTTTAGAATACAATCAACATTTTAGAATTTTTTCATGTAAATAATTTTTTTTAAAGATTTTTAAACCATTTAAGCTATTTTTTTTACCAATCGTCAATGAATTTACACGTAAGTGATTGATTTAACATGTAAACTATTATTTACTTTAAATAGTTTTTAAATATGATATATACTTAATTTAATTTTAAAATTATGCTATTTACTATAATTTTCTTGTCCATTTTCACCCTTAAAATCACTTTTTTATAGTATTAGTGTTTGGCTTTTCGCTACTAATTAATGCTTAGTGAACTGTAAAGTTGAATCACTGTGACGATTGAAATAACTAAAATAGATAAACAAAAATTTAGATATGTGTTATTACTTTAATTTTATCAAACAAATACTTGTTTAATTTTAATTTTGAGGAGAAAATTATGAACATAAATTAACAATAAATTATTTGCTTCTTCTACAAACCAAGCCCGCAACCAAAGAAAGATTCGATAAAACATCCATACTTCTTTCATTAAACATTAAACTTTTTAATTCGAGTTGAGATTTAATTTTATGTGAGAGCTTTTAAATAAAAGTTAGATGTGATTGTTTGTGAGAGCTTTTTACTGTAGCAAACTCGAATTCTAAACTCGAATAAGCGAAATGAACGAGAAGGATTTAAATACAATAGACTCCAACGTTCAAGGACGAAAAAATTGGAGCGTATTGACAAACCAACAAACAGATGGCGGACATAATTTACCACAATCACACTCCCGTTTAGTTCGTTGATTCGAGTTTTTAATCCGAGTTTAGATGTGATTTTATGTGAGAGCTTTTTACTGTAGCAAAAAAGTTAGATGTGATTATTTGTAAGAGCTTTTTACTGTAACAAAACTCGAATTCTAAACTCGAATCAGCGAAATGAACGGGGAGGCTCCGTTCATTTCACCGATTGAAGTTTAGAATTAGAGTTTTACAATAGTAAAAAAATCTTAGAAACAGTCACATCTAATTTTTTTACGACAGTAAAAAAACTCTCATATAAAGTCACATCTTAACTCGAATTAAAAATTTGAATCAACAAATTAAACAGAACCAAATTAACTCAAAAAACTGGAAGCAACCTAAGCAATTGACTTTGAGCATATCTAAATAAGATAAACCAAAATCAGCAAAAATAACTTAAACGTTCTTTGTTTTGAGGGTTCTGGTTTGATTTTGAATTATAGTTCTTAATTAGCTACAATGTTTTTCTCTCATAAAAAATTTAAATTTTAAAAATTAAAATAATGAATTATGATTATAAACTCATTAACCAAACGTCACCTTAAAAACTTTCATCACTCTAAGTTGATGATATTACAAAATGTCAATCAGAGATGAAAAATGCATCTGATCACCAAAATATAAGGAAAACAGTATTTGGGTTGTTGATTTTTTTCTTCATTTTACATCTACCAAAAAATATCATTATTTAGGAGGTCATAGAGTTAGGACGGCGTCTACATCCGACGAGTCTCTAGTGGGCTGGCGACTAAACAGTGCAGGCGCCAGGTGAGGGAGCACGGAGGAGGAGGTGACAGACGTTGGGCTGCTCAGAGGAGGAGGCGCGGTCATTAATAGTGGAAGTGGTCCACGGCGGCTCCAGGAAGGGGGAGAGCTGGACACGTTAGAGGGCTGGTGCGCAACAATGAAGTTAGGTTATTTTATGTTCAAATAAACATGAGGCGAATGGAGGGTTGAGATTTGATATTACTAGATTAGAGGCTGATATTAAACAAGAAGTTTTTATCATTTTACCTTTAAATTTAACAGAGTTAGAGTTAAGGTGTTGATGTGATTAATTTTGGTTAAGGGGGTGTTTTTATTATTTTGGTAAAACATAAGGAGTATAACTATAATAAGCCTAAATGAGTGCAACGGCTCTTATAGAAATATTGTAACGCATAAAGAAACATATAATATTGTAATAATTATTTAGAATAAAATCAATTTGGTATCCTGTGTTATAACAAAACATGCTATTGATATTATGTGTTTTAATACTTTGTTAAAAGCGGTATTTCAATATTTTTAAAAATATCTTCTTAGTACCTCGAAGTTAATTTTTGAGACATGTAATGTCCAAACAATCATTTTGATTAATTAGATAGAAATAATTTTTTTAAAAAAAATATGACAATATTTTAAAACAATAAAGTATTTAAAAGAAAACAACAAAATAAAAAATTCATGGTTTTTTTTTTTTATTAATTTTTAGTTAATTAAATAAAATGACACCAGGTTATTTTACATCTTAAAAATCAACTTCAAAATACTAAGAAGATAATTTTGAAAATATTAAGGTATTATTTTAATATTATTAAAAATACATAATACTAAAAACATATTTTACTATAACACAAAATACTAAAATAATTGTATCCCTAGTTTTTTTTTTTCAAGCACTGTAAATTGTTATATTATGTTTCACTAGATCAATTGAAAATGGTAATTAAAAATACAAGTCTCAATCCTTTTATGGTATCTAGCACTTGTGCCCCTAAAATATTTATAGCTTAACATTTCTGTCACCAAATTTTTTCCTTCGCAATTTGGTTCATAAGTAAGCTCTACCACCAAACTCTCTAACTTTTTTATTTATTAAGACTCCATTAATTTCATCAATTTAAATTAATTTTATTACAGTAAAATATTTTAAAAAATAATCATATTTAATTTTTTATTATAATAAAAAAATTTTACATAAAATTATTTATCAATTTAAATTAAAAACTTAAATTGTTAAATTAAACAGACTCATTATATTTATTGTTGAGAATTTTTCTTGCTAGAAGCTATGCAGTTGTTTTTTGTTTTTTTTGTTGCAAGTACTGCAACCATATATAATCCACCTCAATCAATGACAAAGTAATTATGGAGTTTAAGATTTTACGTCACCGTCAGATGCTGATGATGATCATCTCTCAGAAAGTACGAGGCCTGCAAGCTCATGATGCTGACAATACTACCTAATGTAGGGGACAGCAGCTCTTGCAGATCCTCTTTTGCTCACTTGAAAAAGATCCTTACACTTTTTCATTTGGCTGGCCCTGGTAAGAAAGGTTGCTTACAAGCTGCATGCAACCATAAAAACTGGATATTGGGTCAGAAAAAAGAAGAGATCAAGCGTCAGAATGATTGTTTGTTGGACACCAAAACTTAAGAATGGGGCAACCACTGCTAAAAGCTGCTCTTAAAGAGCCCTTTTGACCCAATTGCATACAAAATTTTCTTATTAGAAAAATATTTTAAGAATTTTAACCGTGTTCTTTTTAAAAGAAAGGAAAAACTGCTGTTGTAACTATTAAATTACTTTTTTTAACGGTCTTATTTGTAAATGTTCTCCAATCACATATTAATAAAAAGTTAAAAAGTACTGGTCCTATAGTTAAAATTTCAAAAATATTACACTGCAATTAATAAAAAGAGAATTTTATTTGTAGAGTTGAAATTCTAAATAAATTTAGAACACTGATTTTTATTTGTGGATATCATACTGAAAAGTGAATCTTATTTGTAAATAGCATACTGCAAAATCTGTATTTTTATTAGTGTGTGTTTTTAGACACTGATGATGCACCTAGAATTTTGTATTTGTAATATGGTAATGTAACAACTAAATGGCTTTTTCCGAAACAAGTGGGGTTTACCTATTTTTTAACCTCATGATATGATTCAATTTGTAGTTTAAAAACACTTTACGATGTAAGGATAAGAGTTTTTCTAGTAGTCTCTGTAAAAATAAATTACTGATAATTTTTTATTTTTCAACCGTTAAATTTGTATTAGAATTTGTCTGTTTTTTCATTTTTTTTTTAGTCGATGTGATTTTAATCAAATCTTACAATTAAAATTTAAGACTACCGGTGGGAATGACCTACCGGAGAAGCACCTAAAAAGGATTTCTTATTGTTGAGGATACTTCTTAGGAGTACTAAATATCACGAACATTAAAATTATGGGTTTAAATTTTTACTTATTACTCTTGATTAATATCATTTTGACTAATATAATTATTTGATTAAAATGATATTAATCAAAAATAAGGATAAAAATTTAAAAACCTATATACTTTAAAGAGTATTTGTCTTTACTTCTCAAATCTATATGAACATTAAATTCTACGAAATTCTTCGATAAGATATAAATTAAGGCACTATTTTGAACCACCATTCTTTATCATGCTCGGTTGATTTTGTGTACTTACTTTATCTCAATGTGATTTTGAGAAGACCTAAGATTAAGAAACATACAATATTGGTATTTGATCACATTTAATATCAAGAAACATACACTATCAGTATTGACTGTATTTAATATTCAGGAATATACATTGTCTGTATTAAAATACTTCAAAAAAGTATATTTATACATACTTAAAAGAGTCAAAGAGTTGCTTCTAAAGATGTCATATATTGCCCTCCAATTTTTTCTGCTATTTTTTTTTTTTTAATTCTCTCTATTTTTCTCTTTTTTTTTTTTTCATTTTTAGACATTTTTTATATTTTCTTCTCTCCACTTTTTTTCTGTTATTGCCTTTTCTTTTAAAAAATTTTCCCCCACAATTGCCTACATATTGTCTTTTGACAGGATTTTTTTTTTTTTTTTTTTAATTTCATTCACTAACTGTGAATGAGTATTTAAATAGGAAAGAACAAAAGATAAGATGAAACATGCAAAATGTTTCGTGTATGTTTAATTTCTCTTTATAAATTTATAACTACGACATATTGAAATATCTTTTTTATTCATTTTAAATCTTGTGTTTGCTAATTGCGCCTTATTAATTTACTTTATCTCTAATATGCTCTCATTTAAATAATTTCAAATATGTGCTTCGCTAAATATTTTTTTTATTGTAATATTTCTTTTTTTCAAATGTGTCTAAAAAAAAATATAACATAGTGATATACTCGCGCATACGCGTGTATGTTGCAACTAGTACAGAAAAAATAAGAACAGTTCTTTAACAAATGAAGGTGATTTGTCAGTAGCTATCTGGACAAAGAATTTGTCACTGCGAAAATGAGGTCTTCCAAAACTTTTGCCTCAATTGCCTGAAATTTAGTACCACCTTGTTAATAAAGTAAACCAACTATACAACTATGGAGAAAGCTAATTTGATGAGAAAAAGGATAAAAGTAACTTTCCTTGAGAGCCATCTATAAAACTATGCTTAAGTTATAACAGTTACTGAAAATCCAACAACATATTGTTTGTTAGCACTTACTCAATTAAGTCTTTAATTCTTCTTCTTCCTTAGTCTCCTTACACTCAGACTTCACTTCTCCTTCCTCAGCAGTCCTCTCAATCCCCTCATCTCCAACATTCTCTAATTTCTCTTCATGTTTCCTCACCTCCGAGCCCTCCTCGGTTTCCATACCAACAATACCAGAATGAGCACCAAGCACTGCTTCTTGAGATTCCTCTTCGCCGGCAGAATCCTTCTCCGCGATTCCATCATCCTCGGAATCACTTTTGCCCGAATCACCCTCATTGTTCAATGTAGGAGAGTCTCCACCCTCAGTTTCTTCGATTTTTGGATCTTCGGATTCTGCCATGCTAATGTCTGGCTCAGGAAACCGCTGTTGTAGGGGCACTGCATCGCTGATCACTTGATGACCTGTCCTCAGCCTTTCCCTATAACCCTCCATCTCTATTCTGTATCTTTCCTTGTCTTTTACAGCTTTCTCCTGGTAAACCTGCATTTCACAAAACCGAAACGTTAATAAACCTTGCATGCACTTTTCTCCTTTTTCTCGATTGAAATACTAGATTTGATATGGTCCTCACAGCTCTTTCAGATTCGTTTAGCTTGTTCCATAGTTCACCAATCATTCTGCTTATATCTCTGTCCTTCCCGGGGTGAAGTGGCTTCAATCTTGCGTGCTGCTCCTTGAAGAAGAAATTGTACCCGCTTCTGTTGGGTTTTGGATGAGCTGGGTCCCTCCTCTTGATCTCAGATTTCTTCCTGCGTCGTCGGCGGTGGACACCAGGCACAGCAGAGGAGGCATTGGCATTGTCATTCCTGTTAGAAGATGGTGTTTGTTGATATGTACCTCGTGGCGTTTGCCATGACGGATCCTGTGTACACTGATAAAGTACACCTTTTAGCTTCTTTGAGCCAATGGTAACAGTCACAAGATACCCGCTTTCGAACTTTCCATCAATGACCCCTACGACAGAAGTTCCAGCTGATGATGGGGGTGTTCTTGCTGCATTTGAAAAAGTCAACACAAAATATAGTTTGCCATCAATATAGCAGTTGGATGTAAATACAAAGAAGAATCATAAGAAATATGCATTCTTAAGATTTAAAGGTGTGTTTGGTAGGAGAGAGAGAAAATAAGAAGGAGAAATATATATAACCCTAGGTGAGGCAAATAACGAGTAACCTTATTGTGTTTGTATGGATTTCGTCTTTTAATCCTTTCAGATTGGGAGAGGTTAACATTGGGGTGTCTTTGAAGGATTTGAAATCACTCACGTAATCAATTCCAATCTCTTTTCTTTTCGACCAAAAAACATTCTAAAATCCTTCCACTAATCCACCTAGGAAGGTCGTCCCTTTATTCCATTCCTTCGGAATGGCGGGACGAGGAGAATGGTAAGGTTGTCCCGTTACTTCATTCCTTCAGAATGACGGGACCCTATCTCTCCTACAAAACAAGCTCTAAGAAACAACTTAATGCAACCACATTAACACTAATTAGAACAACTTAATGCAACAGTCTGATGGGGAAACATTTAAGAGGTTTCCTGCAACCAGAAAAAAGAATGAGCATATGCAAAATTCTTGGCAAAATATTACTCTCGCACAAAGCTTTCTTGGAAACAATTTTTTGGCGGAGATCAAAGGAGAAGGGAATGAGAAAGGCAAAGGCAAAGCTAAACATCTACTATCTAGATGCGTTTTGTCATAGAAGAAAATGAAAGACTGAAAAGGGCACCATCGAAACCACTCTAATTTCCATGCATCTTTCTATGATAAGAGTTGAAAAGAAGAACAAGAGACCTCCAGACAATTCTGCATCACTTATTTGACTGTGCTGAAACTTAGCGGCTTGATTTTCCGGCGGTGATGACATCGGTGAAACAGGTGTCCTCAATGGGCTATGCAAGTTATCTGCACTATATAGTCGAATCAACTAAAGTAAATGGAAACAAAGAGTTGTTGATATGAAGCTAATATAACATGTTCATACCACCAGAGACGGGATATCCTTGAGATTTAAAATAATAAATCTGTTCATAGTGGCGAAGCAATGAATGATAGTACTTTCGCAGCACAAAAGAGGCGTTCGTAGCCGTGGAGGGAAAGTTGAAAACGGAAGTAACTTCCTTCCACCTTTTATCCCTAAGAATCTGCAAATTTATAGAAAAGTAATCAATATAGTAACTCATCTTCGGCAAATTAAATTTGAACACACGAGCATCATTTGCCACATTAATCATAAAAAGAATTTCCAACATCTGCTAAGTAATCTTCGCTTCTGGTCAGTCACAAATAAAAAATTCATGATGAACATTTCAAACAATTAAAAATAAAGATCTTGTCATCCCATCTTTAGAAGATAATGTAGAACTTTTACACAAATGGTCTAGTGGTTGGACGTAGTTTCCTCTTACCTTCCCAATACCGCCACGTGAAGTTACCTCCCGAAAAAGTCGATGCAGGTCGAGCTCTTTTCCCCCGATGATTGGGATCCTAAATTATTAACACAAATATAAAATTTACAAAAATATCAGCAGCTGAGAGAAATATATATATATATATATATATATATATATATATATATATATATATAGAAAGGGTTTTTTTTTTTTTTTTTTTTTTTTTTTTTTTTTAATGATTGAATGGTAATATAAAAATACACAAAAGAAGCCAAAAAGCACAAAGCCATCTCAATGTTCTAACATGCCAGCTTGCCTAAGGCCTAGACCCAATTTCCTTATTCAAATACTGCTGTTATAATTTGAATAAAACACTTACAAAAATGACCATGCTAATAGGTGGTATTAAAAGGTACAAGACAAAGAAGAGGATTCTTGACCTAATTATTAACTCTTTAGGATGTAATTCTCCTGACAGAATGATTTTACTGTTATTCTAGAAAAAAAATTCTAAACCGATTCAGAACAACTTGAACAACTACTGAAACAGTTATCTGTATGGCCATAAGACTCATAACTTAATTAGCACATTTATTGGTTCAGATCCTTTATAAACTTCTCAGTGATTCGCTTCACCTGCTATTACAACAACCAAATACCACATAACATAACAGAAATGATACATTGTTTCTATTCCATGCAACTCAGTGATCAAATAAAATATTTAACAAAAGAAAAAAAGAAAATAGAATTCAGCCCAAAAAAAAACTATTGCAATACAGAGACTTCAATAACTATCAAGTTTCCTTAGGCCAAAATTCATGTTAGATGTTTTGACAAAGTCCCACCACATAATTTGGCCAACTAAGTCCAAAGACCTAGAAAAGCAAATTTATAATACTAGTACAATGTGTCAACGACAAAATGCTATTTAAAAAAAAAAAAAAAATTGAAAAGGTTAGACCAATCAGAGAATGAGACAATATAGCCTTAAAGAATTGAGACGATTGATAAAAACCATGTTAAATTCTGCAAAGTTCAAAAGAGACGCTTTTGTCTCAATTACCCCTTTTACCAGATACCACAAACTGATAATGATGTAACCATGTATGGCGCAAAAGAAAAAAAGGCAAAAAGGTAAGCATTAATATAATGACCAAAAGTCATGAAATTTTTTGGTAGTCTCATTGGTTTACAAGGAATATAGAAGCAGAAAAAGAGAATAAATAAAAAGCTTACATGAACTTGGTTCCCATTGAAGCATGAAGCTTCTTCAAGTTATCCATGAAGAGCTTAGGATCAGCAGCAACATCCTCATATTTACCATCAAGTTGTGGATATGGACGAAAGTTGGAAGAAGCTTCTCTCACTAACAATGGAGTCTTTCCACCAGAAGAAGTCGATGCCATTTTCACTTTTCCTTTTCTACATTACACTAATCACGACATAACAACAAACAGTTACAAGGAAAAGCACATACAAAAAGGATTATTTTTTTTCTCTTTTTTTTTTTTTTTTTTTTTTTTTTTAAAGTTTTATCATTAGAAAAGTCAAAACTAAAAAGAAAGAGACAATCCCAGAAGATATTATAGATTGTATATAAAGGAATAGTGAGAGATAGAAAAGTAAAAGAAAACAATAAAAATCACCATGCAGATTCTGCAGAAGAGAAGTGATGAAAAACTGAGCTTGAGAAACCCCAGAAGGTCTACTAATAACTCCCAGTAACAAGGGAAGAAATAGAGAATCAAATCATCAAAGCCCAAGAAAAGGAAAAGAAGAAAAAGGTGCGAAAGCAATATAGCTGTCAAAGCCATGAATTCCTTGAGAGTACCGAGGATGCAACAACAGGAAGAACCATCCATCAAGATCAGACCTTTCAATACAAAACCTTTTAGCCTTATTGCAATTAATAAGACCCAGATACAAAAAGTCCCTATTCTGTTAATCTCCACTCTTTTACTTACCACAGACAGACATTTACAGGCCTATCTATCTGTATATACATGTAGGCCTATATATACATATATATTATATAGAATATACACCCTTTGCTGACATTCCAAAGATATCATGATATCTAATGACCACCAAACAATTGTACAAATATGTCTATCCCATTAACAAGTCCAATGCCTTTTCTTTTTCCCTTTTTTTTTTTCCGACACTGTTTCAGAAGATACCATTACAATACAAATAATAAATATATATAGAAATATAGATGTTGGGTTTCTTTCTGTGGGAAGTGGCCACTGGCCATCAATCAAAACAGGGGTCTCCCCAAAATCTCACCTTTTGCCCAAAATTAAAACATCATTTTGAAATTTCAATACCCTTTTTTCCTTTTACACTTTCATGGAGGCCAAACATGAAGGAATATAACAAATAAGAATTACCCACAATAGGAAAATGCACAAACTACTGTTCATTATTCTATTTCTCTTTTTTTTTTTTCTGAACATTATGAATTATATTACATAAAGCCCAAGATTTAATAAGAATATGAAAATAACACATGTCCTATGAAAAATATAAAAATAATAGATTGCAGGCAACCCATATGAGAAATGTCTGACGTACTTCCTCAAAAACAAAGCAAACAAAAAAAAGTCAGACATACTTACATGATACAAACTTCATTATAAGGGAAAGAAATATAATAAAGAGGGAGGGGGGAAAAAAAAAAAGCCTTACCGAACAATGAGAGATAGAGATAGAGAAAGAGAGAGAATTGAGCATGCAAAAATGAAATGACATTAACGAAGAAAGCTTAAAGCCTAACCTGCCTATTATAATCCAAATAGTAGGTTATTATTATTATTATTAACCTGCCTATTATAATCCAAAGAGTAGGTTATTATTATTATTATTATTATTATTATTATTATTATTATTATTATTATCTTACGGTTTTAATATTTTTTTTTCTCCTCTTAATTGGACGGTGGAAATATACAGAAGAATAAGTGATGCTTGATATAGAGATAACCAAGTTCTGAAAAGACAATTTTGGGCATATAGAGATGATGAAGGGTAGTCTTGGAATATATGATGTTCTTAATTAGGCACATATTTGGTGGGTGCCCCAATAAAATGTCTAAAAATAGGGGAAAAAAAAGAAAAAAAAAAAAGAAAGAGAATATAGGCAGTAACGAAGAAATAGATATGATTCTCAAAAAAAAAAAAAAAAAAAAAAAGAAATAAATTCGTGCCCATGAAATAGTTCAAAATATATGTATGGTGCAAAATAAATGGAAGTTAGTGAAAAAAAAAAAAAAAAAGGGTTTTTTTTTTTTTTTTTATGGGATTGGCAAAACGTGTCCTATTGACTTGCCGTTTGAAACGGCATAATCTTTCAAAAATGAACAAAAAAAAAAAAAAAATGCCTTAAAAGAGATAAGGACCAAAAAATAAGGGGTTGGGGTGGAGATATCAGTGCCGTAACAGCAGCTCCTTGGAATTTAATATGGACATTTATCACTTCACAATTAATTCCGAACCTATTTTTTCATGTTCTTTTTTTTTTTTTTTTTTTTTCTCATATACTCTGTCTGTACCTCTTAAAATACTCTCATATTGTCTTTCTACCTCATTATATTTACTTTTTTTAACGGACGTTTATTTTTTATATTTATTTTGATTTAAAATTATAATTTATAATTTTTTATAGTGTTTTTTTTTTTAAAAAACATATAAAAATAAGAATAATTTTGAATTATAATTCTAAATATATAAAGGTTCCGTTCATTTTACTTGTTCGAGTTTAAAATTCGAGTTTTGTTACAAAAAAAGTTCTCACAAACAATCACATTTAACTTTTTTTTACTACAGTAAAAAGCTCTCACATAAAATTAAATCTCAACTCAAATTAAAAATTCGAATCAAATAACTAAACGGGCCCAAATTAAACGTCATCTTAGTAATGAATTGAGTACTTTTTTTTTTTTTTTTTTTTTGACCAAGAATCCTTTGTACTACGTTGGCATAATAAATAAGAAACAAAAAAAAAAAATAAAACTTGGGACTGTAAATAATCATATTTTTTTAGGGGTAAATAATCATATTTATTTACTGAAAAAAGAACGTATTTATTTTTTTATTTTACACAAAAAATTTGGAACCTTAGGATATTAATAGCGTATATTTCTTTTCCATAAATAAAAATAGTGTATGTTTCTCCACCTTAAATTTAATCAAAATGAAAATAGTATATACAAAACTGAAAAGCTTAATCAAGATTTGACAATTTAAAATGGTATCGTCAGTTTTTTTATTTTATTTTATAAAAATACGTGATTTATCATAATTTTATATAAATTTATTATTTATATCATTTTAAATAATTGAGTATCGTTTATAGCATTTTATTTTTTTTTATTAATTGAATGAGAATTGTTTATTTTTTAATTAAGTGATATAAATAATATTTTTTAAACACTTTGAGTTGTATTTCTAAAAAAAAAGGTCAATATTTCGGTTATGGTTTCACAATTTTCACTAGAAAGCACTCATGAGTTTTTGGAAAATAAGTGAAATAATTAAGTCTTAACCAGCCATTTCTATTAAGCATAATGGTTGAAGAAACTTTGCAATAACAAGGTTCAAAATTTGTGTAATCAAAAAAGAAATATAAATAAATAAATAAAAACTTCATGAGTAGCAGTCACGTTTAGAGAAATTATGATAATTTTGTGGTAAAATATACAAAATACTTTATTAATAAGACACAGTTATGCAATTAAAAAAGTGAGAACTCAGAGAGAAAAAGGGAAAGCAGGGAAAAAAGAGTACAGTCCAGCCGACAACCAGAAGCGTGTCTCCGTCGACCGATTTACATGATGGTAGAGTCTGTGTTGGTATTTTCTTTCTCTTTTTTTTATCGTAGGTGGAATAAAGATAGTCATTCCGTCAGTTTTGGTATTTGTTTCTCCCACTAATTTCTAGATCTGTGTGGGTTTTGCTTGCTTTTGTTAATTTTGGTTGTGTTCCCTTACCAAACTCTAATCTTATGTGGGTTTTGTTTGTTGGTCTTGATTGTTTTTCCCACCAATCTCTAGATCTTGGTGGGTTTATTATTGTTTTTCATCTTTTGTATGCTTTTAGCTAGATCAACTGCTTCGGTAACCTTATTCTGAAAAAATATCGGCTTTCAAAGATCGGTCTTTACAAATAGTTTGCTACAGCTCAGTCAGAAGAGTCAACTGTAGAGAGAGAATTAAAAGAGCCTAAAGAAGTGCCACAATTCATGTCCACTATCGAACCTTGTATCCCAATATTAGAATACCAACAGATCTATTGATTTTGATTTGTTGTATTAAGTTTTTTATATTAAGATTTCTTTTAAATTTTATGTTGTTTTTTTTTTCTTTTTATCTGAAAAAGTGTTTCATTCAAAAACCAAATATGACAGCCACAACAGGGACTATCTCCCCAAGACTTGACAAATCCGAAGTTAGCTCTATGCCTAGCCCACTTACAAAAACGATGAGCATTTAAACTACTGGATCTAGGGATCCACTTGAAGGAAATAAAAAGAAAATCCGCAGCTACCACTAATATGTTCTCCAATAAGGGGATGCACCACCGTTCCAAGCAAGCTTTATGTTTTGTTGTTAATGAAATATTATTTTGCTTTAAAAAAAAAAAGACACAATTTTGACTCGTTAAGTCATATTGAAACAAATCAAATTAAAAAATATATACGAGAATTTAACCGAATTTGATTAAAATCTAGCAGTTTATAATTATTATTTCTATTCAATTATACCGCCAAATGATCCAAAATATATGGTTCATACTATATGCGTAGGCGAATAATAATTTCATTTTATATTTTCCATTTTCCATATTCCACACAGACGAAGCAACAACATATGGTCCTCACAGACGAAGAGAGGAAAAGTGAGAGTTGTAAAATCGCAAGTGTAGGCACATTCTAGTAGTAACTTCACTCTTTTTTTTTTTTTTTTTTTTTTTTTTTTTTTTGACTTGTAGTCTCAAAACTTTTTAATTTCTCATATTTGGGTTCTTATTTTAAATATTTGAACAACTGGGTTTCCAAGATCTCATTTTTTTGGTACGTGAATCCCAATTTTCTAAAAAATTTGGATGGTTTTTTTTTTTTTTTTTTTTTTTTTTTTTTTTTTTTTTTTTTTTGGCATTATTTTATAAACTTGGACAATTGAATTCGTAAACTCCCATTTTCTTAGCCACTGTCAGTCCCCATGTGATGTTCGTCTTAAATTTTATCAGAACTTTAAAATGGTATTCTAGAGATATTTGTTATGTCTTATGTGTGAGCATATATTCTGTCATGTTGACTTTAATGAGATTTTATAAGCCAATTGATTTTTCTTATTTATTAATTTAATGAACTTAAATACGAATAAAGCTTTTTTGGGGTAAAAATCAATAAAGTTAACAAATTGTAATGTATGTAAAATTAAATTCATTTTTGCTCCGCAATTTTCATTTATTAAATCAATGTTAAAGACGACAAGTTTTGTAGGCTTTTTCAGCGGAAAAGAAGAAGTTTTCGGTGATGTGAGATCATTTCTAATGTAAATGTTAATACCAATTATATATTTAACATTAAAAAATATGATATAGTATGTTATTTTCATTTTTTATTTTGAAAGGGGAATTGCATTCCAAATAAGAGAAGTACAAACATTAATTCAAACATGAAAGACCCCAACGCATTTAGCGACTCAACCCCAACCAGAAAATGAAGCTATTAGTGGATTCGATTGAAACATTCAAAGGGGTAATACATGCATTGAGTTCCAACAAGAGGAAACCTAGAAGGCACACAACTAATTGAGCATACAAATGACTCTTTTAAACACACCACTATAGACAATGGATAACTCCGATCAATCGAGATTGAGTGACCAAAAGCATCAAGGCCAGCCACAACACCGCAAAGAAACATAACTTGCGGACAAAACAAAATGATAGATGGTGGAGAGACCACCTCCGTTATTACACTGAAAAACCAATAAAACAACCTAAAACTAAATGGTGGAAACATCATCGCCTTCATTTGACAAACACAAACATTGAAACAAAATGGCAAAACCCAAATGAAAACAACTAGAACTCTGATGACGAGCCAACAACTATCGAGGATGAACACTAGAGAAGCAACATTGCCAGCGAGCTAAAAGAACACGCGACAAGGAAGGACCACGCACCGCCTCCCGACATCGCCGATTAGAAAGCATACAAAAAATAAGAAGACGCCGCCCACAAAGGGCTGAAGCGCCCATGGCGCAGCGGCACCTGAGTACCCACTTGCACCCAAACTACAGAGAAAAAGCAGCTTCTCCACCCCATTAGCTTTCTTTGATCGCCACAATACCGCCCCTCTGGAAGAGCACCATATCGAGGGGACTTAACCACGCGAGGTTTAGAATCGCCAGCACAAAAGCACACATAGAGGCGACATCCAAACGAACACCAAAAAACATCTCCCCAACGATCGCAACTCCCTCTCAAACCATGGCCTCGTCAGAACCTCATTGGAGAGATCCAAGTCGCGCCATTCAAGCACCCTCCCATGGGGCTGAGAGTCCAGAGCCCTGCCAAAAGGCAGCACCAGACTCCTGCTTTGGAAACTTGCAGGAGCGACTGTAACACCCTGAAGAATTAAATGAGATTAATTGAGATAATTAAGATTTATTAGTGTGTCTAATCTGATTTAATTAATTGGGTTTTGATTAATAAATGTTTCTGATGTGTAATTTAAATAATTCCAAGGTATTTGAATATTCTCAGTAATTTTATTTTAACTCAGAAGTGTGTATGAGCGCATTTCTTGACTATTTTTTTAAAATGTTGGTACCTTTCTATTTTCTTTTCTTTTTCTTTTCTTCCTTTTCTTTCTTTTTCTCTTTTCCTCCCGTGCCCACTCCATCTCTCTCCGTTCTCTCTATCTCTCTTCGTTCTCTCATTCTCTCTTGGCTGTCTCTCTACCGTTTTGTCTCAAATCAGCCAGATTTTGAATCGAAGGAAAGTTTCAAGGAGTTTTCAATGTCAAGAGAATGATTTAAGGTAAGATTTCTGAAAATCATCTCTTGAATTTCTAGATTTCGGATTCTAAAACTTATTTTTGGTTCGAACCGAATTTTGATGGATTTTGAGTAAAATAGGGTAGAAATTGGGGATCTTGGGTTCTTTAGACTTGTTTTAGTACCTAGAACTCGGATTCAGGGGTTGTCCCTTGAGATATTATGATTTAGGACTGAATTTGCTGGTTTACGGACTGATTTTTGTGAGTTTTCTCGCACTGGTTTTCTTCATAGGTCGACTAGAATACATTAGGCCACCGGTCAACCGGATTGCACACCACCGGTCAACCGGTGGTGATGCACTGCTCTGTCACTGGTCGACCGGTGTATAAGGGGTTTGACCTTATTTGGCCTGAAAATGCTGTTTTGACCTCTGTTTTTGAGGAGAACCCAAAATTAGCTTCATTTGGGGACCTATAGTCAATGGATTAGCATCTTTAATCCATGTTTTGAAATTAAAACCCTTGAAATGATGATTTGAAACATGAAATTGATTATGGCACACTAATAGGAAATTATAGGATATGATTGAGTCTGAAGTACTTTAGGAATGAGATTGGAATCCTAAAGTATTGTCTTGTAACAGTGATAGCTGAGGACTCGGATTGAGTGACTTGAGGAAGTAGAAGCTAGAAGAGTGCGCCGCTAGCCACAGGTTTGGTAATTTCGAGGCAGGATTTCTATCCCCTTTTCCTTGTGAGCCTGATTTTCAAAAAGAGTTTTGGCCTTGCAAATGCTTTAAAGAAAGGGGCTTGTTTGCGAAAGAAAAACCTTTAAAAAACCGTGGCTTGTTGTAGTTCACGGAACCCATGGCTTGTTTTAGTTCATGGGGACCCACGGCTTGTTGTAGTTCGTGGGATTATAATAACGATTTCATAATGTTTAATGAATGATTTTTAAATGAAAGAGATCTTGCAAACCGGTAAGCCCTCTGATGGTCTAGATAGGATGTGGAGAGTGCATCCTCGGGGGCAGAATTTGAAACCCAGCCCGGGAAGGCTTGTGCACTTGGTTGTGTAAGTAATTTGTACAAATTACTTGCTGATGCCTGTAATACGGTAAATTTTAGTGACATTTCCTTTGAGAAAAAGGATATGAAGTTCCGGATGTTGTGTTGGAACGAAATGTCTATATGTATACTTTTACTTATTCATTTATTTACTTGTTTATTTATTTATAAAGTTTATTTCAAATATATTCTATTGGGCATTTCACTCACGTTTTATTATTTTTAAAAATGTTAACCCCTCCCAGGAGACTTTAGGAGCAGTGCAGAGTAGCTGAGTGTTACCATCTAATTTTGGAGAGGATTGTGTCATCCTCCTGTGAGTATGATTAACGCCCAAAAGTGATGTACACAAGCGGTCAGTTGTAGCACAGAAAGGCAGTCGTATCCACAGAGAGATAACAAAATAACAAGAAAGACTAACAGAATAAAAGTGTTATAGAAAAGTGAATTAAAGAAAAAGAAGAGTTTTTGAGATTTTTGTTGCAAATAAAATAAAAGGAGAAAATTTGTATGAAGAAAATTCAGTAGTAAAAACGGTAAGGTGTCGAGAATCCATAATATTTCGTTCACCAATCCAAGTTTTGATTCATAATATAAAAGAATCGAATAAATTAAATCTCTATGTTAACTCTGAAAATATTATTATTACAAGTTATCTAAAATCGACAATATATCAATTTGACAATATTGCAGTAAAAGACAATTTATAAAATAATTTGAATAACAAAATAATGCATGACAGAATTACATAAGAAAAGCCTGACTTAACTTATATAAAAATTGGCACACAATATTTTGAAAAGTAATGAAAAATAGAAGAGATTTAATTCATTCAGATGTTGAACTTTACAGCACAAGGAATTAAAACTCTGAATTGGGTTGTTCAACAGAAGTTCATCTCTAACCTCACCAAGAGAACTCTAGCCTAGCTTGCAAAACATTCTCACAAGTTCTAGAGAGAAAATATGAGAGTAACAGCAAGATGACATAAAACTGAATATTCTAGCTTCCAAAAACCTTAGGCTAACCCCTCTATTTATAGTGTTTAGAGGTTACTAATCAAATAAGGAAATAAATAATAAAAATATAAAATTACAAAAGAAAAGGAAAAAAATAAAATTACACATAAATTAGGAGAAATCATATATTTGATTTGGGGAAGAAATCTGATAATTTGCTCTAATTTTTGGGGAAGAAATTCGGATTCAGCACAAAAGGGGCACGTGTCGAAGCTTGGTTGGAGGAAGGGAATAGATCTGCCACGTGTCACACGCAGAGTGGAGGAAGTCTGCTGGCGTTGGAGACAGCTGAGACCCGCGGAAGCCAGCTGTCACGCACAGAGAAGAGGGGCAAGCTGCATGCTGACACGCGGGACCCATGCGCAGGAAATCTGTGACGCACTCTGATGGCGGCGTGGAAGACACGCGTGCACTGAGAGATCAGTGTGCTGGTGACGCGTGCAAGGAAGAATAGGGAAACGTTGAGAGCTGGGGCCCATGCGGAGAGAAATGATAGTGGCTTGGCTCGGCTTAGTGCATTTCTCAACTTGGTGCGGCTCGGCTGAGGCTTGGCTCCGGGTGGTTAAAAACATGGCTTTCATGGCTTATTTTTGTATAGCTTTTACACTGCTTTTTATCTGTAAATAATTAAGCAAAAACTAGACAAATTCCAATTAAAAATATTGTGAACAAAAATAATGAAATTGTTTAATTAAAGCTTAAATATTTTAATATTTTATAAATCAAAAGCAATATTTAGGGTGCATTTTCATGCACTTATCAGAGTACAAATGTAAGAATTTGTAAATTCCGTAAACTCCTGAACTTGGATTTCTAGACTGTGGATGATGTCTGAAACTATAATGATTTATTTACATGTCATGTTTGTACGGTAATGAGATCTTGTGGAAAGATCCTATAGTTCATTTTAATTCAGTGTGTGGGCTCGTTGGGTATTTTCCTTGTTATTATCGCGCGTTGAACCCTAATCGAGCCTCCACATCACCATCCTTGATCTAGGGCGTGACAGAGTGGTATCAGAGCCCTAGGTTAAGAATCCACAAGATTGTACATACATGTATGACATCAGGAATTCACTAAACAATCTAGTTTCTTTTCAGATTAAGAGATGCGCCACCTGCGTAGGTCATTAACAACCCGCACCACAGAACCAAGAGTTCATGGATGCCATGTATGCCGCTTTTCATGAGCGACCGGCCGAGGACAGGAAGCAGAATTACTTTCAGGAATTTAGGCATACACCTATCCCTACGTTCAATAGCGAGGGAGGACCTCAAGAAGTGGAGTTCTAGTTAGACTACATAGTTAAACATTTAGATACTATGAGAGTGTCAGACGAATACCGAATATAATTCACTATATACAAAATGGAAGGCCAAGTAAGCAACTGGTGGAAGCAAGTAAGAAGAAGGCTTCATGTTGCGAAAATGACTTGGGAGCAGTTTGAAAACTATCTTTAATGAACAATACTTCCCTCAGAGCTACAAGAAACAGAAGGCATTGGAGTTTATGACCTTGCAACAGGGTGATATGATGATAAGGGAATATGAGGTTAAGTTTAATGACTTGTCCCGCTTTGCGCCATCTTTGGTGGAATCTGAGCATCTGAAATGTCTGAAGTTTGAGAAAGGCCTGAAACCTAATGTAAGGAGACCATTAGTGCCTTTAAGGATCTGAAATTTTTGAGGCCTGGTGGATGCTGCTGCAAGAGTGGAACAAGATAACTTGGCCTATCATCAAAGCAACGAAGTAGCTGCTCGAGTTTCTGCTTTAGGTGGACCCTCTGCTTCGGGTGGGCCATAACGGAGCAGTAGAAGAAATCGTAATCAAGGGCAGGTCAATGAAGATGTGATCAGTGGTGGTAGTAGTTCATCTGGGAGTGACAGAAATTCTTTCTACTGACCAAAGTGCCATCACTGTGGGCAGATTGGTCATATTAGGAGGAACTATCCTAATCAAAATTAGCCGCAGATTCAACAGCCCCAGGGCGATGTTTCTTATGGTCAAGAGAGGCCACCACAGTTCATGCCACCTTACCAGCCACAGCTGTAAATGCCAACATTCTACCCTCATGGGCCAGCTTACCGACCGCCTCAGTACACACAATTTCAGCTTCAGGCGCCAGGACCAGTATAAATACCTCCGCCACAATAGTATAGGCCACCGACCCAAAGGCTTAGTGTTTGTGATAAAGGGAAGGGAAAAGTGCAGGGACAAGCTTATACCCTAACAGGAGGCGATTCTGGAGGCCAGGCTAGTAACATAGTGGTTGAGGGTATGATTCTGATATCTCATTCTCTATCACATGTACTGTTTGATACTGGTGCTACTCATTTTTTCATCTCAAGTTCATTTGTCCAAACTTTGAAATTGAAATCTAAGAACTTGGAAGTTTTAATGATGTTGAACTCCTCACTGGGTGTGGAGGTGGCTAGTGTATGTAGATCGTGTGAAATCACAATTGGAGGTGAGTGCTTGAGAGCTGACGTGATAATCCTTCCGATGAGTCTATTTAACGTGGTGCTCGGAATGGATTGGTTAGCAAGATACAATGCAATTATTGATTGTTACCGTAAGAAAGTAACCTTGATGACTGATTCCGGATCGATAATTACCTATCAAGCAGATATGAATCTGGTCCTGGAAGAATGAATGTTGAAATACAATGAGGATGTAGGAATCTGGCATGTTTTCCCTTCCTTCTTACTTTAGAGGGTGAACTTGAGGTAATTGGGGATAATGCAGGAATTCCTGTGGTGGATGAATTTATAAATGTATTTCCTGATGAACTACTCAGTTTAACACTGGATAGGGAAATTGAATTCTGCATCAATTTGGTTCTGAGAACGGCACCTATCTCTATTCCTCCCTACCAAATGACACCTGCTGAAATGAGAGAACTAAGAAAACAGCTCAAGAAGCTAGCAAAAAAGGGGTACATCAAGAATAGTATTTCCCCTTGGGGTGCACCGGTGTTGTTTATGAAGAAGCACGACAGATCCCTCTAGTTGTGCATTGACTGTCGTCAGTTGAATAGGGTAACTGTGAGAACAAATACCCACTGCCGATGATCGATGAGTTATTCGATCAGTTGGGTGGGTCACAGTATTCGATCAGTTGGGTGGGTATCATCAATTGAAAATCAGGGAGGAGGACATCCTGAAGACTATTTTTCAGACTCGACACAGACACTTTGAGTTCCTGGTAATGCCATTTGGGTTGACGAATACCCTGGCTGCATTCATGGATTTAATGAACCTTGTTTTCTGACCGTACTTGGATCGGTTCGTGATCGTCTTCATTGATGACATCCTGGTGTATTCGAAGACTTGGGAATAACATGAACAACATTTGAGAATTGTTCTTCAAACTCTTCGTGAACACCAGCTGTATGCGAAGAAGGAGAAATGTGACTTCTAGTTGACAGAAGTGAAGTTCCTTGGCCATATGATATTAGGACAAGGAATTTCTATGGACCCTTCCAAGATTGAAATTGTGCTATAGTGGGAGAGGCCAAAGAATGTGGCAGAGATCCGAAGGTTTTTCAGACCCACGGGGTATTACCGACGCTTTGTAAATGACTTCTCGAGTATTGTTGCACCGATGAATCGGTTGACCTAGAAAAAAGTCAGATTTGAGTGGGATGCTGAGTGTGAGCACGCTTTCTAGGAATTGAAGGCAAGATTGACAAGTGCACCAGTCCTGACTATTCCTAATACTGAAGAGCCATATGAGGTGTACTCTGATGCCTCGGGGGTTGGGCTTGGTTGTGTTTTGATGCAAGGTGTGTTGGTTGCCGAATCGAATTCGGCGGCGGAAACGCAGCGGAAAGGCGGATCGTGTATAACAAAAATTTTCATAAAACTTTTGAGATACTCTATAGATTATATTAATTTATGCACCAATAAATTA
Source organism: Morus alba (assembly GCA_012066045.3). Lineage (NCBI taxonomy): Eukaryota > Viridiplantae > Streptophyta > Magnoliopsida > Rosales > Moraceae > Morus > Morus alba. The sequence continues at coordinate 15,940,811 of CP050225.2, read as the reverse complement.
ATCTCATTAATTTATAAGATTCAAGGATCAACCGAAAAAAAATACCTTGTAGCCGACTCGGATGATAACTTGATTTTCTTTGACCACGAACAGTCCTAGCTCCAAGCTTTTTGTGTTTAGAACACCAAAGTCTTCCACGTCAATTCCTTGATTCCACGTAGACGTGTGTGTGGGCACACGTGAGACAAAACGGTTTCTAAAACACTCGAATTTCCACAAACACCAACGCATGCACGATGTGGAATTTTTGGAGAGAAAAATTTTCACTCTTTTTTTTTGCTATATGAGAATTCCGGCCACACACTTTCTCTAGGGCTGAAAAGTGTTTCAAAAATTTTGTCCTACAATTTTCCATTTATCTCATATTTAAAGAGAAGAAGTCAAACTTCAAAATAGGATCAAATCCTTATCTCCAATTTTGAATTTTGGAACAAAAATCCCTTCCCCTTATCCCTTTGATGGCCGGCCACCCCTAGGGTTTTATCCCTTTGTGTGTGGCACCTAAATAAGATAAGGAAGGAAGATATTTTATCCATTATCCAGTAGTTCAATTTTAATTCAGATTCAAATTCAAATTTAAGTCAAACTTAAATTAATTTGAATTCTAAATTGAACAACTTATCAAATAAGTTTAAATGGATAAATCTAGATATGTTCAAATTCAAATTTAAATAATCTCATTATTTAAATAATAATTAATTCTCAATTAATTATTCTTCGAGTATTTAATTTTAGAATTCCGTAATTCTAAAATTCCCATTTTGCCCTTTGTGTCTGGTAGAATTACAAGGACGACGCGGGGACTAATGGACCTATAATTCTGAGCTCAAATAAAATTAATAATTAATTAAACACTTTAATTAATTAATTAATTCTATTAATTCCAATAGTTACTCCACTATAAACTTGGAATTGCACTCTCGGAATTATAGACATTAATGACTTCTAAACTGTGAAGTGTCCATTTGATATAGTCATTGCATATAGATCGATCCTCCATAAATAATTCATAATTAGAGTCAGGTAGAATCCGTTAACCTCTCTAATTACATCTTTATCCTTGAGTACCATTGATTCTCTAATGGATAGTGATTCATAAAACACATTCATGAACCAGAGCGCTCTTACTAATCCAAGTACCGAATCAACACTCAAGAGAATTATTTATCTTTTTTCTCAAGAAGGAATGGATTCCATCTCGTATAATAACATTCCCAGCTACCTATTTCATTATGTCTCCAAAATACAAGGAATAGGATTCAGGGTCTCGGAATCCGTACCGAGTAAATCAAAAGACATAAATCCATAAATAGGAGTTTGTTAAGAACTCATGATTAAGATCATTCTATATATGACCATCGGTAGACTCAATTAGAATTTCTATGCTTAACGGAAATTATTAGAAATTCATATTGTGTCTGCGTCCATGTTCCACATAATCTCATTATGCGAAATACACTCATTCAATATCTCGCCATATTAACAGTGCGGATAACACCGTTCCATTCTAAATGGGAATGACATGTATTAATAATGTTTTAATTAAAGATTCTGAACTTTAATTAAATTCATTATGAACAGTTACTTTTGATTATTATCCTTAAACACTATCCTCTTGTATATAACACTTATATACCATGTTTAAGGTTACATAAATAATCAAGGAATTTTATTTGATATTCATAAAATATTCATAAATATATGCACATAAAATGATGAATAAACTATTTTATTAAATAAATAATAAATATCCTTTTACATCTCATGCTTTCAGGACACTATTCCCAACAAGGTGGACGCATTGTAGCTTACACATCTCGCTAACTAAGACCACATGCGCGGAACAACCCCACGTATGACTTGGAATTAGCACCGGTGATATTTGCCCTAAAGATATGGAGATAACATCTCCATGGAGCAAGGTTTCAGGTCTTTTCTGATCATAAGAATCTTAAGTACTTGTTTACTCAGAAAGATCTGAACCTCATACAGAGAAAATGAGTGGAGTACATGGAAGATTACTATTTCACACTATAGTATCATCTGAGAAAGGCTAATGTGGTAGCTGATGCCCTTAGTAGGAAGACCTCGGGAACTTTAGCATCATTAGCTCCGGAAGACTGGAAGAGGACTGAGGTTGTGAGCGATTATGATCTCCAGTATCATGAGAATTATCACCAGACAATTGTGTATAATCTGATCTCTGCACCGGCTCTTGTTGAACAAGTCAAGCAGAATCAGTGGCAAGACCCTTATCTCTAAGGAATTTGGATTCGAATCCAAAAATAGAGAGCAGCTTGAGGATTAGAGAATCTGAGAGGATGGGATGTTGTACTTTCATGACCGCCCAGCTGTTCCTAAAGTGGATGAGATTAAGAACGTGATTCTGCATGAGGCTCACAAATCATGGTACGCTATTCATCTGGGAAGTACCAAGATGTACCAGGACCTGAAGAGACAGTACTGGTGGAGAGGCATGAAGAAAGATGTTCGTTAGTACATCTCAAAATGCGTAACTTGCCTTCAGATTAAAGCTGAACATCATAAGCGAGCTGGAGAGTTGCAGTCTCTACCTGTTCCGGGATGGAAATGGGAGCACATCACGATGGAATTTCTGATGGGACTACTGAGAGCTGAGCATAGGCACGATGCCATTTGGGTGGTGGTGGACAGGTTGACGAAATCTGAGCATTTCTTACCGTTCCGTGTGACGTATTCTCAAAAAATTCTGACTGAATTATACCTGGAGCATGTTGTCAGACTTCATGGAGTGCCATTGTCAGTCACGTCCGATCGTGACACGCGTGTTAATGCAAGGTATTGGAAGAGTTTATGGGAAACCATGAGAACAAAATTAAACTTTAGCACAACCTTTCATCCTCAGACTGATGGACAATCTGAAAGAGTTATTTAGATTCTAGAGGATATGCTTCATGCTTGAATTTTGGATTTTGGCGAGAACTGGAAGAAATACCTGCACTTTACTGAGTTCACCTACAACAACAACTATCGGGCTAGTATTGGTATGGCACCGTTTGAGGCTTTGTATGGTCGTCCGTGTAGATCACCTATTTGTTGGTTGGAACCAGAGGATCAACTCACTACTGGGCTAGAGGTTGTCTAAGAGAATAATGAAAAGATAGTTGTTATTCGGGAACGACTGCTGATAGCTCAAAGTCATCAAAAGAGCTACGCTGACAGAAGGCGTAGGCCTTTGGAATTCAAGGAAGGTGACTTTGTTCTGCTGAAGGTTTCCCCACGCAAGGGAGTTGTTCGATTTGGTGTGAAAGCGAAGCTTGCACCAAGGTATATTGGACCATTCCCGATTGTGCAATGAGTTGGTGTCGTGGCATATCATCTTGCCCTGCCGCCTGAGTTATCTCACGTGCATGACATGTTCCATGACTCCATGCTTCAAAAATGTCAACCTAATCCGGAAGCTGTAGTGCAATGGTATGACGTTCTGATACAGTATAACACGACATACGAGGAGGCACCGGTTCAAATTCTTGACCGGAAGATGAAGAGTCTGCATCATCGTGAGATTCTGTTACTGAAAGTGTTGTGGCAGCACCATGGAGTTGAGGAAGCGACATGAGAGCTTGAGACGACGATGCAAGAATAGAACCCACATCTATTTCCATTGTGAGGTGAGTTCTAATTTCAAGGACGAAATTCCTTAAGGGGGGTAGAGTTGTAACACCCCGAAGAATTAAATGGGATTAATTGAGATAATTAAGATTTATTAGTGTGCCTAATCTGATTTAATTAATTGGGTTTTGATTAATAAATGTTTCTGATGTATAATTTAAATAATTCCAAGGTATTTAAATATTCTTAGTAATTTTATTTTAACTCAAAAGTGTGTATGGGCGCATTTCTTGACTGTTTTTTTAAACGTTGGTACCTATCTATTTTCTTTTCTTTCTTTTTGTCTTTTCCTCCCATGCCCACTCCCTCTTTCTCCATTCTCTGTATCTCTCTTCGTTCTCTCGCTCTCTCTCGGCTGTCTCTCTCCCGTTTTGTCTCAAATCAACCGGATTTCGAACCAAAGGAAAGTTTCAAGGAGTTTTCAACGTCAAGAGAAGGATTCAAGGTAAGATTTATGAAAAAAATCTCTTGAATCTCTAGATTTTAGATTCTAAAATTTACTTTCGGTTCGAAACGAATTTTAATGGATTTTAAGTAAAACTAGGGTAGAAATTGGGGATCTTGGGTTCTTTGACCTTATTTTAGTACCTAGAACCCAGATTCAGGGGTTGTCCCTTGAGATATTGTGATTTGGGATTGAATTTGCAGGTTTTCAGATTGATTTCTGTGTGTTTTCTCGCATTGGTGTTCTTCACAAGTCGACCTGTGTGGTTGACCGGAACACATGAGTCCTCCGGTCGATCGGATTGCACACCACCGGTCAACCGGTGGTGATGCACTGCTTTGTCACCGGTTGACCGGTGTACACGGGGTTTGACCCTGTTTGGCCTGAAAATGTAGTTTTGATCTCTGTTTTTTAGGAGAACCCAAATTAGCTTCATTTGGGGACCTAGAGTCAAGGGATTAGCATCTTTAATCCATGTTTTGGAATTAAATGCCTTGGAATGATGATTTGAAATATGAAATTGATTATGGCACACTAATAGGAAATTAAAGGATATGATTGAGTCTGAATTACTTTAAGAATGAGATTGGAATCCTAAAGTATTGTCTTTTAACAGTGATGGGGACCCAAGACTTGTTGTAGTTCATGAGATTATAATAACAATTTCATAATGTTTAATGAATGATTTCTTAAGAAAAGAGATCTTGCGAACCGGTAAGCCTACTGATGGCCTAGATAGGATGTGGAGAGTGCATCCTCAGGGACAGAACCCGAAACCCGGCCTGGGAAGGCTTGTGCACTTGGTTGTGTAAGTAATTTGTACAACTTACTTGCTGATGCCTATAATACAGTAAATTTCTATGACATTTCTTTTGAGAAAAAGGATATGAAGTTCCGGCTATTGTGTTGGAATGAAATGTCTATATTTATTCTTTTACTTATTCTTTTATTTACTTGTTTATTTATTTATAAAGTTTATTTCAAATATATACTAGTGAGCCTTTCGCTCACGTTTTATTATTTTTAAAAATGTTAACCCCTCCCAGGAGACTCTAGGAGCAATGCGGAGTAGCTGAGTGCTGCCACTTGATTTTGGAGAGGATTGTGTCATCCTCCTGTGAGTACAAATGTTAAAATTTGTAAATTCTGTAAACTCCTGTATTTGGATTTCTAGACCGTGGATGATGTCTATAACTGTAATTATTTATTTACATGTCATGTATGTACGGTAACGAGATCCTGTAGTTCATTTTAGTTCAGTGTGTGGGGCTCGTTGGGTATTTCCTTTGTTATTATCGTGCGTTTAACCCTAATCGAGTCTCCACGTCACCACCCTTGATCCGGGGCGTGACAGCGGCGCAAGAGAATGAGAGGCAAGGGAAAGAAAGGAAAACCCTAGCAAATATATTATTTTCATTTTTACTCAAATGCATAGTGCTATTTGAAATGCAAATTCTATCTTTTCTTATAATCATTAAGATTTGAAAATCGTAAAAATAAACTTTTATTTTTTAAATAATGCAAAAATGCAAAAGTTGCAATGATCATATGAAAATTTAAACATTTTAATTAATACCAATCAAATACCAAATTTCTCATATGTTATATTTATTGGAAAATTTACTACAAAGTATAACACATGAAAAATTTAGCACAATAAATAACATTGTATTAGAGAGTATTTTGTACACTCAATATTAATTTTACAATTAGCACATCAATTATCGCATTACGAAATGCTCTGAGGGGTGTGATTAAAGCCTTCAAATATTGAGCTCTAACGGAATTTAACGGAAAACAACAAAGGGACTAACAACGGCCAATAAAATGGAAGTTATAGATATTACTTGTCAAAATATTTAGGGATAAACTAATTTTGTTACTCTTTGTTATATACATCTCAAGCGTGTTATATGTTTTTGATAATATTAAATATGTACTTTTAAGTTTTAAAAAATATATTTTAAGTACTTCAGGTTTTTTTTTAAGACATAAAATGTCCAAATTACTCGTTTAATAATTAATTAGAAACTACAAATTTTGCTCAAATTAAGCTTTACAAAACATTTTAAAACAAAATTTTAAAATGTTAAGTTTTGTTAAAACTTAACTCTAATTAAAATTTGTAGTTTCTAATTGATTAATTAGAAAGATAATTTAGACATTTTATGTCCCAAAAATAACCTCAACATACATAGAAGATATTTTTAAAACGTGAAGATACTTATTTAATATTATAAAAAATGTTTAAAAAGTTTGGATGTCCAAATACGGGAGAAAAAAAAGGGAAAATAGTAGAAAATAGGCTAATATGAAAAGCTTAAGAAAGGAAATAGGCTAATTTTTAGTTATAGAAATTAATAGGCCATAACTTGTCAAGTTATGGTTCATAAGCAGATAAATTATGGACAAATTTGTCAAGTTATAGTTCATAACCGGACAAGTTATGGACAATTATGAATAATAACTTGTCAAGTTATGGTTCATAACCAGACAAGTTATGGACGAAAATAATAATTTGGCCTATTTATTAACTTATCTAAACTATTGGCCTATTAATTTTAATTCATCTCAAATTTTGACATATTTTCCTCTTTCTCTCGAAAAAAAAAAAAAAAGTTCCCTCAGGGCCTCAAATATGGAGGTCTAGAGCTTAAATCGAACGCCTCAAGTTTCTTTTTAACAAACATAAAACAAAGGGAATTTTTCTTTTAAGACTAAAAAAAATAAACTATTGATAGTTTTCTATTTTTTAGTCGTCAAGAACTATATCAAAAATTTTTTATTCTGCATATTTTTTAATTTAATGTGATTTTAATTAAATTTAATAGTAAAAAACCAATATTACTAGTAAAGAGTTCTACCGGAGAAAATTCCTAAAACAAAATTATAAGTGTCAAAATGGTGAGCAATACGCAATATTAGAGTGGTGAGTAGTGCATAGTAAAAGGAAGAATTAAGTAAAGGAGAGATGGGTACAAGAAGATTATGCACAACTTTAATTAGAGTCGTCACTATTGCACAATATTCTCAAATTGCTCATATGATCAATGTCACTCCTTTAGCCATTTCTCTTTTGGGCCTTTATGTTTAGGTCGGGTTGAGTACAACAAATCGACAAGGAAATTTTTAAGAATACCTCTTAAATGGAGTCTCTTTCATTTTGACTTCTTAATATTAATTTATATATTTTATGTTTTACATTATAACTAATCAAGAAATAGAATTTTTTAATAGAATTACTTAAAAATTTAAAGAGGTAGAATCTATAATTTTTTCGATCACAGCAATTATTATTCTAGCCCGCTTTAATCCCGAGAAAATTTTAGGGAGAAAGAGGAAAATAAGCTAAAATTTGAGATGAATTAAAATTAATAGGCTAATAGTTTACATAAGTTAATAAATAGGCCAAATTATTATTTTCGTCCATAACTTATCTAGTTATGAATCATAACTTAATAAGTTATTATTCATAATTGTCCATAACTTGTCCTGTTATGAACCATAACTTAACAAGTTTGTCCATAACTTATCTGATTATGAACCATAACTTGATATGTTATGGCCTATTAATTTCTATAACTAAAAATTGGCCTATATACTTTATCAAACTTTTCATATTGGCCTATTTTCTACTATTTTCTAAAATTTTAAGATGCCGCGGGCCCACAAGTAGAAGGAACGTTAATAAGAGGTATATTGGAATTTTGTCCCTCTACAGAACCGGTTAAAGATCAACATAATTTGTTTGTCAAAATTGCCTTATCGGTCTTTAGTGCCTAACTGGAGTAATCTACTGGATTACCATAAAAAATGTACTATATAGGGGAAATTGTAGAAAATAGGTCAATATGAAAAGCTTAAGAAAGTATATATGCCAATTTTTAGTTATAGAAATTAATAGGCCATAACTTGTCAAGTTATAGTTCATAACTAGATAATTTATGAATAAACTTGTTAAGTTATGGTTCATAACCAGACAAGTTATAGATAATTATGAATAATAACTTGTCAAGTTATAGTTTATAACCAGACAAGTTATGGACAAAAATGATAATTTGGCCTATTTATTAACTTATGTAAACTATTGGCCTATTAATTTTAATTCATCTCAAATTTTAGCCTATTTTCCTCTTTCTTCCTAATTTATGTGTCAAAATGAATAGTCACAACCATCCAGTCTGTTGCTGGTATCGGCTACTAGAGTAATCTAATAGACTACTACTGGTAATCTAGCAAGCAATTATGTCACCTCTTTTAGCATCTGTGAAATTAGTCACTGGAATAATATGATAGACAACCACCAGTAATCTACCAATTTAATTCAATCACCAGCCGTTTCGACCATTGATCACCAAATGTTGGAGTAATCTATTAGATGACCACCGATAATCTATTAGTTATGTTGTCTTTCTCAAAACAAATCATCAGTCAAACCATGACGCCAGACCCAACGAGGATTGAGACAATACCCCATTGCATGTCCAAGCCCGTAGGCCCAACCCTAGTATCGGCTTATTAGTCTCGATTTCCGACACCTTTGGAAGTCATGAGTGCAATCCCTCCACTACACAAACCCTCTAGAGGAGTAGGGAAGTGATCCCACAACGAGATTTTGGGGTGTTGATTGCAGAGCCACTGGTAGAGATCTACAACCCATGGTAACTACCCCCAACGACAAGCTCACGATACCAATGTGGGGACAAATAGAGGGTCAAAGTTAACCATCAAATTGGGCTATTCCTCTCATGTGAGAGAGAAACGACGACTCAACTAAATTGATGAAAAAATCATTTTTTTATTAGCTATTTCTTTTACTATAACTAACAAAACATCGAATTTAGACCTTATTATTATTATTATTATTATTATTATTATTATTATTTTTCATTTTCTTCTTCCAACCAAACACATTCTAAAACATGTAATTCTTACTAGTCGAGAATAAAAACAAAATAAATAGAGTATAGATGCATTTTTTATTGTGGTTCTTTAACGACTTATATCTCCACTTCATATGATATTGTCTATTTTCATCCTAAGTCCACATGGTTTGACTTTCAAATTTCATCCAAAAGGCCTCATATCATTAAGAGATGATGTCCTTACTTATAAACTATCACGTATAATTTTTCTCAAACGATAGTTTCAACTTACTCTATCTTAGTGGTCCATCGCCCTTGACACGCGATCGGCAAGAAAGTATATAATATAATTAGGCTCCACATAATTCAGCAAAAACATCAAAAAAGGATGATTGATAAAACCTTAAAGCATCATTAACCTACAATTTTTTTTGGTACTCTTTTATGCTAAAACAAGGCGGCTTATATGTGATTTTTTTGGACAGTAGCTAAGGATCAGATTCAAAGCATTCCAATGAACACTTCTATTCATCTCTACGGATATAGTTCACACTCATACATGATCGGTCCCATCATGTGGGCCCACTATTTTATGAGTGTGAAGGTGTTTAATATGAGAATTCGTGTCATAATTTAAATTACAATTCGTAACTCGTTACAGTATTTTTTCTCACAAAAAATACATGTAAATTGAAAATAATTTTAAATCTGTGAACTAAACGTCTACTTAAAGCTTGCATTTAAAAATTAGGGAACCCGATTGCTTGGATTCGGGGTTAATTAGCAATTCGTTTGCTAATGTATGATTATTTATAATGCTTATTGAAGAATTTGGATTAAGGAAAGTTATTTGCTGTCATCTTTTACACTGTACAGAAACATTAACAATTGGAAAGGCAATTAAATATTAATATATGTCGAATCTAAAAGTTTGACGCATGTGTCAATTCTTTAGATGGGTACCTTACTTCAACCTTCTGTGGTCAAAGATTTGTCTAGATGTGTCCTTGGAAGCACAACCCTGGTCTAAAAAATGTGGAAATTCTACCATGATAGCATCTCACCGTAGTGATAATTAACGTATAATATTGTACGATTTAAATTAGATTTATGAAGCTAATGTAAGGGTACTGTTCAAAATCGATGTAATTTAATATAAACAGTCCAATTTAAAGCCTAAAATTGCGATCAATGAGGCCGTTATAATTGTTAAGAGTTTGAGGAGAGATGAGAAGAAAAGTGAGGAAGAAAAATTGTACTTTATAAGATATTAAACTTCCATCTTAAAAGGTTAACATTGTTAAGTGGGGTGATACAATATTTTTATATAACTAAGATTATGTTTATGTTTGAGGAGATATGAAAAAAAGTGATAGAGAAAATTACACTTTATAAGGTATTGGGCTTTCAGATGACCCCATATAAAGAAGGAATTTAAATATTTGTATTTGTATTCTTCTAGTATTTATCTAGTTTCCTAGGATAGATTATCTTAACTTTCAAAAAAAAAAAAAAAAAAAGAATAGATTATCTTAGTTTAAATTTCGGAATAGGAAGTATTCTTTTATTTTTGAATTTGATTTGAGTTGGAAAACTATCCTAATCAAATCCTGTACACCGTATATATATTCATCTTAATTCAATGGAAAGGCTAGCCATATTTTTCAAAATCTCATATGGTATCAAAGACCATTGTTCATAAGCTGAGTCGATCCATAAAAAATATAAGATTGGTGACTCCTAATGGAGCACCATCTTGCGAAGGTATGTTAAGGATAAAAATATCCCAATCCCACATCATTTAAACATAAACATAACCACAGCTACATAAAGATGTTGTACCACCCCGCTTAAATAGTAACACCTGTTAAGATGGAAACCCAATACCTTTTAGTCACCTGTGATGATAATGACAAGCAATTATATTAGTGTACCACTTGTGTTGAGAACAAAGAGAGAAGTGTTGGCATGGGAGTTGGTGAAGACGGAGGTGACAAGAAATTACTGTAACTCATGGTATCAAGTGCAAGAAGCTGGTTTGAGGCCATAGATTTGCGTAATTTGCACACTACTCATGATCAATAAACCCTATGGTTGTGTCATAAATACATTTTCTACAAGTATGCCTTGAAGAAATGTATTGTTGACATCCAATTGTCGCAAATGCTAACCTCGGCTAAAGGCAATACTTAGAATGAGCCGAACGATAGTTGGTTTGATCACAGGGTTGAAGGTGTCTTGGTAGTCAACTCATAGTCGTTGATGAAATACTTTAGAAATAAGATGGGCTTTGTACATGTCAACATAGCCATCGGATAAACATTTAGTGCAAACGAGCTACTTACACCCAACAAGATTGAAGGTAGGATCTGGGGGCACAAGTTCCTTTGTGCCATTTTGAACAAGAGCATCATACTCGGCCTACATTGTTTGACGCCACTTGAGATCTTTAAGAGCTTAGGTAGTGGTGGTGAGTTCAAGGTCATCAGGTTTGTGGAGTTAGGCTGTAAGGTTGAATTTTTGAATGGACTCGCGGATGCTATGTTTGAATCGGGTCATAGTGGTATTGGATGGTGGTGGAGGAGGGGGTGGTGGTGCAGGGGAGGGAGATAGGACTGGCTGAGGTGGGTCAACAGTGCATGGGTAGGGTCTGAAATAGATGATGGTGCTTGGTCCGATCGACCAGCAACCAAAACAATATTAGGGGTCCGATCAACCGATGGCATGGAAAGGGTTCGTTGTGTGGTGTCCAGTTGACCGACATCCGAGACAGCATAAGGTTCGGTTGAATGGTTGCAGGGCTATGCCGAATCAAGAATCAAGGGCAGAAATAATGCAAAAGGCAGTGCTACAGAAGGCATGCCAAGTGACAATTTGGATTGGTACACATGCAAAGAGAAAATCGGAGGAAGCCATGTTGTAATAATGTTTGAGTTAGGCTGAGTGAGATGACTTTGGAGGGAATTGTAGGGAAAAATACTTTCAACAAATTGGATGTGACACGATGTGTAGAGGTTGGAGGTGGATGGATCAAAGCATAGGTACGTACTCTGGGTGAGGGAGTAGCCAAGAAAGACACATAGTGTAGACTGAGGTTCAAGTGTTTGAATGGAGAAAGGGCGAAGCCAAGGATAACAAAGACAACCAAAGACTCGGAGTTTGGAATAGTTAGGAGGAGATTGGAAGAGAAGGTGATAGTGTTACGAATAGTGTCCTAAAATGATGAGATGTTAAAGGATATTTATTATTTATTTAATAAAAAAGTTTATTCATCATTTTATGTGCATATATTTATGAATATTTTATGAATATCAAATAAAATTCCTTTATTATTTATGTAACCTTAAATATGGTATATAAGTGTTGTATACGAGAGGATAATGTTTAAGGATAATAATCAAAAAGTAAATTGTTCATAATGAATTTAATTAAAGTTCATAATCTTTAATTAAAATATTATTAATACATGTCATTCCCATTTAGAATGGAATGATATTATCAACACTGTTAATATTGTGAGATATTGAATGAGTGTATTTCGCATAATAAGATTATGCAGAACATGGACGCAGACACAATATGAATTTTCAATAATTTTCCTTAAGCATAGAAATTCTAATTGAGTCTACCGATGGTCATATATAGGATGATCTTAATCCTGAGTTCTTAACAAACTCCTATTTATAGATTTATGTCTTTTGATATATTCGGTACAGATTCTGAGACCCTGAATCCTATTCCTTGTATTTTGGAGACATAATGAAATAGGTAGCTGGGAATGTTATTATACGAGATGGAATCCATTCCTTCTTGAGAAAGAAGCAGATAAATAATTCTCTTGACTGTTGATTCAGTACTTGGATTAGTAAGAGCGCTCTGATTCATGAATGTGTTTTAGGAATCACTATCCATTAGAGAATCAATGGTACTCAAGGATAAAGAAGTAATTAGAGAGGTTAACGGATTCTATCTGACTCTAATTATGAATTATTTATGGAGGATTAATCTATATGTAATGACTATATCAAATGGACACCTCGCAGTTTAGAAGTAATTAATGTCTATAATTTCGAGAGTTCAATGCCAAGTTTATAGTGGAGTAACTATTGAAATTAATAGAATTAATTAATTAATTAAAGTGTTTAATTAATTATTAATTTTATTGGAGCTCGGAATTATAGGTCCATTAGTCCCCGCGTCATCCTTGTAATTCTACCAGACACAAAGGGCAAAATGGGAATTTTAAAATTACGGAATTCTAAAATTAAATACTCAAAAAATAATTAATTAAGAATTCATTATTATTTAAATAATGTGATTATTTAAATTTAAATTTGAACACATCTAGATTTATCCATTTAAACTTATTTGATAAGTTGTTCAATTTAGAATTCAAATTAATTTAAGTTTGACTTAAATTTGAATTTGAATCAATTAAAATTGGACTCTTCGGATAAAGGATAAAATCTCTTCCTTCTCTATTCGATATAGGTGCCACACACAGGGTGAAACTCTAAGGTGGTGGCCGCCATTTAAAGGATAAGGGAAGGGATTTTTGTTCCAAATTCAAAATTGGAGATAAGGATTTGATTCTGTTTTTGAAGTTTGACTTCTACTCTTTAAATAAGAGAAAGATAGAAAATTATAAACGCAATTTTTGAAATATATTTTCTGCCCTAAGTTGTTAGGTGGCCGAATTCTCTAAGAAAAAAAAAAGAGAGCAAAATGTTTTTTCTCTAAAAATTCCACATCGTGCATGCGTTGGTGTTTGTGAAAATTTGAGTGTTTAAGAAACCCGTTTTTGTCTCACGTGTGCCTACACACACGTCTACGTAGAATCAAGGAATCGACGTGGAAGACTTTGGTATTCTAAACACAAAGCTTGGAGCAAGGACTGTTCGTGGTCAAAGAATTCAAGTTATCATCCGAGTCGGCTTCTAGGTATTTTTTCGGTTGATTCTTGAATTATATAAATTAATGCGATTAATTTATTCGTGCTTAAATTAATAAAATCTATAGAGTATCTCAAAAGTTTTATGAAAATTTTTATTATACACGATCCGCTATGTACCACGCTTCCGCCGCCGAATTCGATTCGGCAACCAATAGATAGGGAGATGAGAGTTGGAGGGTGGGAGTGGGCAGCGATTGATGAGATAGACGGTAATGGCAAAGGCATAGTGCCAGAAAGTTAGAGGAAGGGAGGCATGTGTGAGAAGGGAGAGACCGGTTTCAGCAATATGTCGATGACGATGCTCAGAATAGTCATTGTGTTCGGGTGTGTGTGGATGAGCGGTGAGGTGAGAGATACCATTGGTTGTAAATAATTTATTCAAAGCTTGATATTCTCTACCGTTGTCGGAGAGAGAGTGACAATTTTGCGGCTAATTTTTTTTTTTCCACTTAGCCTTTAAACCGAACAAAAACATCAAACACATAGGATTTCCGTTTGAGGGGATAGTTCCACATATATTTGGTATAGTGATCAACAAATGTGCCCCCCACCTCCTACAACATATTATAGCTATTGTTATCACTGTGCTTTGACAATAACTATATCGCTAAAAGTCATCAATATCATCAATATCAGGACGGTCTGTCATCACTAAAAATATTTTATCTCATTAAAAGTTTTATATTATTTTTTTTTGCTCGAAAGGGCATTGTCGGCACTAAAATTATTTAGCGACGATATGTCGTTACTGAATTAGAAAATTTTAGGTGAGATCATATTCTTGCTAATAAATTAGGTGTCATTGGAGCGTTTGGCACAAGGGTTCACGCCAAAAAAAAAAAAAAAAAAAAAATAGCGGTCGTCGCTAATAAGTTTCGTGTGAACGACAACATGTAGTTGCTGAGTACTTTTCTACGACAACTTTTGCCCTTTTAAGCGACGGCATGCATTTTTGGTGGATGAAGAACACATCTTTGTTGGAGTTGTTCTAAATGTGATATATATACGGCTAAAACGAAAAAGAAATTAATTTATGGAACAGAAAAAGTGTCTCCTCTTACTATATATATATATATATATATATATATATATATATATATATATATGTCGTAGTATCTTCATACTTAATTTGAACAACTAAGTGATCAGGAGAATAAAGAATGACTTGAAGGAAAGAAAAATTAATATGCTGAGTGGGATCGGTATAACATAATTAGTTATTGTTTCAGTGATAATATTCGCACTCCACATTCTGTATTACAATTATTTCTTTCTTTGCTCTGAAGCAAAACATAAAATTGCACTATGTTGTTCAAGTCCCCTAGTTCTACACGCAAGTTTCATGACTGAGACCAGCGTTATTTAAACTGAGAATGATCAGTCATGAGAGAACAAACCAAATCTTACTTTATATTGTAGTATCAATATAGAAGATCAATATATATAGAAGAAGCTAAATATGGCTTTACAGGTGGAAATAGATGACTTGTTTGCACACGCCATGAAAGGCCAGTGGGATGAGGTCCTGAAGATCTACAAGAGAAGCCCCGTGGTTCAGAAGGCGAAGATCACCAAATCGGAGGACACCACGCTACACACGGCGGTTTCCGTTGGACAAACGGATACGGCATTGGAATTGGTTGAAATATGTGGGAGGATATATTGGAGCTTGAAAATGCAAAAGGAAACACAGCTCTCCACATAGCGGCTGCACTGGGGAACTTGAGTGTCTGCAAGAGCATGATTTCGAAGAATCCAAACCTAATCGCCATGAGAAACCTCAACGGTGAGACTCCCCTATTCTTGACTGCTCTCCATGGAAAGATAGAGGCTTTCCTTTATCTACATTCTGTAAGCAACGAGGATTACCTTGTGAGAAGAAATGATGGGGACACAATTCTCCATGCTGCCATTTCTGGCGAATATTTCAGTAAGTTTTAATTTTTTAGCACGAATATAATATGCAGACTCAAATTACCTGTCCAATTTTGACGTCCATAATGATATATAATCATCCGTATTATGTCACATCATTTAAAAAATTTAAAACATTCTTTAATTTATATTTTTACACTTGTTTCTCAAAAAAAAAAAAAAATTAAATAGATAATTCGAGTCGATAATATAATGGCCATTTGTTATTTCGATTATTGATAAGTGATTAGTTTGAGTACTATTTATGATTGTTGAATGTTATTATAATTTGATGTATTTGCATGTAGGGTTGGCAATGAGCATAATGCGTTGGCACCCAAACCTTGCTGACTCTATAAACGAAAACGGTTTATCTCCACTTCACATTTTAGCAAGCATGCCTAATGCATTTAAAAGCAGCAGTCGCTTTGGGCTCTTTGATCGTATCATATACCACAGTATGACCACTTTTTTTATTCCTCACAATATATACTTTTTTTTTTTAGCTCTACTAAACTCTAAAAATGCGTCCTATAAATTAGTTTGTCAATATTCTTTATGTTCAATTTGCTCTATATTATATTTTCAGGTATAGTTGTGGATGAGCTTAAGGAGGAAACACATGACATTGACACATATATTAAAAAAGGAAACAGAAAGGAGAGGGAGATTCTCACATACCCACAGAACTATAAGACATGCATTAACTTCTTTGGAATGCTGTTTTCTGTTTTTCAAGTCACATGTGGGTGAATTAGATACAAACGCCGTGTTTGGAATTGATCCCGTTTTTCGAAAAAGAAAAAATAAAAACGTTTTCAAAACGACGTTTAGCACAATAAAGACAAAAAATGAAAATGAAAACGATTTTTTGATTTAGTGTAAAATGATAGAAAAATGAAAAATAACTTTTAGTCATTTTTCATTTTTTGTTTTCATTTTCTCCTCTCTCGAGCTGATTAGAGAGAAAAAGAGTCATTAATGGGTTTTTTATACTGAAAATAATCTCTTAATAAAACTATCAAACGCTTTTTCAAAAATGATTTCTGTCTAAGATTAAAAACGTTTTCATTTTCATATAAAAAATAAAATCATTTTAAAATTAGTTCCAAGCACGCCCAAAATTACCTATGTTTTCATTTCCATCATTTCTTATTCTAGTTGGAAGTCTAATTTTATTATTATTAATTTTTTTTTTTCAGTTCGTAAATTTGGTGTTATGGGAAAAAAGAAAGATGAAAAGACAGATGAAGAGAATCCCCAACAAAAGAGCAGCCCAGAACACGGTAAACATATATACCAATATTGCAAGCAATAATAATTAAGGACTGAATGATATAAAACCTCTCAGAAAAGCGGATGATTAGCCATTGTGAAATTGCTAATGAATCATAAATTATGATATTCCTACATATAAAACTTTTAATATATTAAAATAGGGACTTTGTTAGAATGTGGTGAGTTCTCTAATCTCAGTTCTTATCTCTCCATCTACTAAAAAAGAAAATAATATTCCTACATATAAATATACATTATGAATTAACATCATAAACTCAAGGAAAAAAAAAAGTGAAAAATTATACTCGTTTGAGCAAAGTTGAAGAGGTATAACGTGATTCAATTAGAGGGGACTTAATTATTATTATTATTATTTGAATAAAATTCTCTATACACGTGTGGCTAATTATTTACGCTTAACTGTAATATTCTCTTCTTCAAGGCGAGGGAAAAGAAGAGCAATTAGAAAAGATTGCCGGTGAAGAGAATCTGCAAAAAATTAGTAAATCACAAGGCAAGCATCACTATAACTCTTTCTTCTTTTTTTGTTTTTTTTGTTTTTTTTTGTTTTTTGGTAGGGAAGCATCACTATAACTTTTTTTTTTTTTTTGTTTTTTGGGTAGGGAAGCATCACTATCACTTTTGATTAGACAAAAGTACTTTCAAATTATATACCTGCGATGTAGTAAGTAATATGCACAGGGAAATGCACTATTGCAGGAATCTATTCTTAAATTCTCTCTAGAAATCTCTCAAGAAAACATAATATTAGTTAACATTGTGTGTCGATATAAAAGTTTTGTTTCCAGAAAATCTTTTTTTTTTTTTTTTTTTTTTTTTTATTGTCAATAGTCCGGTTTTATCATTTGAGGTTTTTAATCCGCTTTAATTTGAGTGGAATAGTAAATATTCTTATTTTTTTTCATCTTTTTGTTTCGGCAGCCAGTTTATCTTTTGAGAAAATTGTCTACGATCATCCTTTTTGTTATCTTCATATTTATGTCACTTAAAAATGTTAAATTTATGCATGTCCTTTAAAATTATTTTTGATTAGGGAGTTTTTCTCGTAGATCAGTTTTATTAATAGTATTAGTTTTTAATTAATAGATCATATTAAAATTATATTAGATTAAAAAAATATGTAAAATAAATAAAAAAACTATTAATAATTTATTTTTTCGTGTCTAGCAAAGAAGCTTCTCTATTATTATTTTTATAAAAGCATTTTTTTTTTTTACTCTGCCACTTCGATGATATAAATGTGGTATTTTTAGTTTTCTCCCTTATTGTTCTTTTGGTAGGACGTTTCCATAACTTTTTCCTCTTTTCGAAAAATCTGGAGCTTACGCTTAGGAATACCTTTTGATTCGTCTTCCTAGGTATTACAAAAAAAATAAAAAATAATAATAAAATAAAATAATAAAAAAATCTAGTGTAGCATTTAATTGGGGCTAAATTCAATTAAAATTGTCACATATCACGCTAGCTATTCATGTTTTTAGTTAAAATAGTTAATGATTTAACATTTTCAATTACTTTTTTTCACTCTAACCATTAGTCAAATGGTTAGTTATCGCCAAATATAATTAGCAAGAAGAGGCTAGATATTCCATTTTTTTCTAATATTTTATTATTTCAAACAATCATAAATGCAAGGATTTTTTTTTTATTCAATAAGGTTATTTATATTTAAAATTCAATAAATATTAAAATATTTTATGTTTAGTTAAAATTAAAGTATGATTGAAGTGATTCACCAAAAAATTATTAGCTAAAATAGCTTTCTTGTTATGTTAACTAAAATATAACTAGAATTTAGAGAGTTCCTATGCTCTAAGGGCATTTCCAACCATTTTTAGCCAAAATACCTAATAATTTAACCTTTTTTTTTTTCTCCACTCTTAACTAAATAGTTAGCTATTTTGGAGAATGCATTTTAATTAGCATGAAGAGTCTAGCTATTTTACTTTTTTTTTTTTGTTATTTTATTCTTTCATACAAGAGATCTTTTTTAAATTTAATAAAGTTATTTATATTTTAAATTTAATAAATATTATATATTCTACGTTTAGTTAAGATAGGAAGTATAGTTAGAGTAACTTACTCAAAAATTGAAAGTTAAATAACTTTTTAATTATTTTAACTAAAATTTAATTAAAATTTAGAGAGTGCTCTTAACGTGATTTTTCATGTATTTGACAAAAATGCACGTATGAGACATTCTTGTGAAGCTGTATATATATGTGTGCATGATTTTGGTTGGGAATGGTTACATTTTGTCGCTTCTCTTGTAGGTACCAACCAATTTGAGGGTCAGCAGAGTAATGATGATCGTTTTTTCCCTCCTAATTATGAGGCATTTATCCTATTTTTCAACGTTATGATGAAAGGGTTGCTAATTATCCTTGGAATCGGTTAGCATATAAAACATTGTCGTCCTTATTATATTATTTTGAAATGTACCGAAATAATTTCTAATTAATGAAAATAAATTTATAATATGGTAATTTTTTTTTTTTTTTTTTTTTTTTTTTTTTTTTTTTAAGTTTGAAGGAATTTGTTTTGAAATTTAACCAATGAGGCTACTATTTTTCTAATGTAGGTATTTGGAGGATAAATAAAATCGAAAGAAAGAAAAAGCTTCACATGTGGGCAGAACGAGTGATGGTTGAATTAGTAAAACATACTACTTCCTATAAGTTCTATGACAACACCGGATGGGATCCCACCCAAACCCGAGGAGGTGGTCCTCTAAGTCCTACAAGTGAAGAGTTTCCCTTCCTAATGATCCAGCCTCCTTGAGTACTACATCTTCAAGCTTCAAAAATGAAATGAAAGGGAAAGATCAAAACGAGGCAGGTAAGTTGGACGAATATATATACATATACATACATATATATATATATATGTATATAAGGTTTATATACATTGTAACCAATGGTTCTTTTGATTTATATGTTTGAAAAAACAATTTGAACCAACATTGAAATTTCTGTGAGAAAAAACATTATAATAATTAAGGTTTGAATTGTGTTTCAAACCTAGTAACCGAACAACACACGTAAGTGTATTTCAAATTTAAATTGGACGCAATTCACAAAAACTCCTTAGACTTCGTCACTAGTAGAAACTTATTCCCGACTTTTTAAACGTGTCAATGGAAAAGGAACATACTAACCGCATTTATCAAGTTAATTTTGTTATGTGTCCCATTAAGTAGACAGAAAAATTGACTATAAATTGTGGTGAAATAGGGAAACGACATACACCGATACTAATGGCTGCAAAGATGGGAGTGACTGAAATGGTGGAGAAGATCTTAGAAGAATTCCCAGTTGCTATCCAAGATTTGGATTCTGAAAACAAGAATGTTGTGCTCTTAGCAGTGGAAAATAGACAACCCCAGGTTTATAATCTCCTTCTTCACAGCAAGATTCTGAAGGAGAGTATTTTCCGCCAACTCGACAAGGACGGTAACAGCGCTTTGCACCTCGCCGCTCAGTGCAAAGAGCAACGCCCTTGGCTTATTCCTGGGGTTGCTTTGCAAATGCAATGGGAAATCAAGTGGTACAAGGTACATATGGAAGATTAATGAAAAAATTCAAGTATTAATGAAACGATATTTGAACCGTTGGATTTTTATTGTATACAATTTGTTAGATTGTTGTGTCACTTTTTTTTGGCTCTTAACTAGATATTTAAACCAACTTTAATATTAGGTGTGCATTAACTTTACTTGATTGCCTAAAGTTGACATACTTTTTTATCTTATTGGACGAATTGCAGTTTGTGAAGAAGTCAATGCCACCACAGTTCTTCCCTCGCTACAACGCGAAGCATGAGACCCCTAAAGAAATCTTCATCGACACGCACAAAGAACTCACCAAAGAAGGCGGAAAATGGCTCGTCAAGACCTCCGAGTCCTGCTCCGTTGTGGCGGCACTTGTGGCCACAGTTGCATTCGCCACATCCGCAGCCATACCCGGTGGAGTCAATGAAAATACCGGCAAGCCCCTCCTGTTAGACAAGGCGATGTTTGGCGCCTTCTCGATCTCGTCGCTGGTCGCTCTCTGCTTCTCCGTCACCGCCCTCGTCTTCTTCCTCTCGATCCTCACATCTCGTTGCCAAGAAAAAGACTTTGCCATGGACTTGCCTCGGAAACTTCTTCTTGGTTTGACGTCGCTCTTCGCTTCTATACCATCCATCGTAGTCTCCTTCTGCGACGGACATATCTTTATTCTCAGTCATAAGCTTAAGTACGCCGCTTATCCATTATATGCAGCTTTGTGCTTTCCCATTACCTATTTTTTGATCGCACAGTTGTCCCTCTATTTCGATCTCGTCTGGGCTATCTTCAAAAAGATTCCACAGCGTTCCAACCAGACATAATTTCTGCACGAGATATTTGGCTCATTTGATACACAGCTTCAAGTAATAAGTTTAAGCAGAAATTCTAATTTTTGCGAGTAGAAACGACTGTAATAAAAGGTTTGAAATAAAGGCCGCCAAACCTATGAATCACACAAGAAGATATATATATATATATATATATATATATATATAGACACACACACACACACACACACACACACCCCTGAAGTACTGCTTTTCTGGTTATTAATTTGTTGTTGTTTTGACGATCGATGAGAGTCAGGTTAAATTCTTTCAAAGTTGCAAGTCCAAAGGCTCCTTGGTTGAAATTTTCCCTCTTTATTTTCGGTACATGGATGAGTCATATATGCATTGACATATCGATAAGATTGTGATTTTCGTGTCCTTTATTACTGTTCCTAATATTTATTTTAATAAATTATGCGTTTAAATTTTTATAATATTATTTATTTTGATATAGTCAATAATTATTTAATGTAGAAAGAAATTGGACACGAATCCATTACTTTTCTTAAATTTTCTGTGCAATGAACCATACCTTTTTACTAATTAAGAAATATTTTTTTTGGCATTTCGTTGCCCCTCAGCAATTTTTTTTTCCTTTAAAAAAAAAAAAAAACTCTTCCACCACTTTTCTCTCTCCTTTCTTTTTCTTGTCTATCCTTTTTACATTCTTATTTTTTTTCTCTATTATTACGTTTTTTCTTTTACTGTCTTTCTGTCTTTTTTTTTTTTTTTTTTTTTTTTTTTTTTTTTCATTCTTATCTTTTTGTTCTATTATACATTTTTTTTTTTTTAAATTTCTCTAAATGAGACCCTAATAAATATATTTTGTATTTCTACTTATAAAATCTCGGTTTAAAGAGCTTTTACTGTATGTTATTAGTGACTTGCAAATTGCTAATTTTGTCTCAGGACCTAATTTCTGATAATGTTAGTGTTGCGTTTGAAATATCCTTCCCTTAAACGGTGAAATGGTAATGTGGCTTGGTTAGCATTAAAGCGCTAAGTGGGAAGCTGCAAACTGTATCCGTCCAGTTAAGCAGATGATGGAGACCCATAATATTTCCGAAGTTGACTTTTAAGCAGTGTTTTAAATTGAGAAAAAATGGAAAATAACCCTTAATTAAATACCCCAAACAATTTCTAACCCTCAAAGATTAGCTCCTTGATTTCCTGCCTTTTACAATTAAAATGATAAAAATAGTTAAATTAATTTTTTTAAATCCCAAAGTTACCCTCAATGGTCCATTAGTAAATTACAAGATACCTTCAGTTCTCTAGTCATCGGCGCCGATTATAGTCTGTTAGGTTATGATACATAATCTTAGAATGTTTGGCCACACATGTGGTGGGGGTCACATGTAGATCCTAGAGGGATTCTCCCTATGCTGAATCCTAGAGGGTTTCAGTCTGTCATAACCGAATTTTAAAACACATATGTGATGGGAACCACATGTAGTACATGTCCAGGACAGGGAGAATTCCTTTAGGATTCAGTATAGACATTTATTTACGTCTGTAAAATGTCTATTTAATATAGTCACTTCATATAGATTAATTCTCCATACATAATTCATAATTAGAGCTAAGTGAAATTCATTAATTTCTCTATTTACATCTTTCTCCTTGTGTCTCATTGATTCTCTAATAAATTGAATATTCATAAAATAAATTCATGAATACGAGCTCTTTACATATTCAAGTACCGAATCAACCCTTAAAGAGAATTTTACATAATGAGATTATGTAGGACTGAGACAAGACACAATATAAATCTTTGATAATTTCCGTTTAAGTATAGAATTAATTTTAGCATAAGGAGAATCCTTCTAGGATTCAGTTGGTTGACCTCCTTAGTGTTTTACCCTTAGTGTCTCGGAGAATTATAAACACAACGCGGGAACTTATGAACATATAATATCAAGCTCCAATAAAATTACTAATTAATCAAACTCTTAAAGTTACTCTACTCTAAACTTAGAATTGCACTCTTAATGATATAAATATTTATTTACATCGGTACGATGTCCATTTAATATAGTCACTCCATATAGATTGATCCTTTATAAATAAATAATAATTAGAGTAAGGTCAAATCCGTTAATCTCTCTAAAAATAACCATCACAGTTATCAGTTAAATATTCAAGAATGCAAATAGCAGCCTCAACTCCAGCCGGACCATAATCATAGCACGAAACTTTTAATAAATCCAAAACTTAAACAAGGCAAAAATTAAAACTGAGACTATAATTCTAAACCAATCATTAAATTTAAAGCCACTAAGAAATTACCTAAATAGAAAATACAACAATAAAACACCAATCACATCAAAATTTTACTCTTAAGCATTACACACAACATCCTCGTGGTCCGAACGATGCCCAGTTAGGCCGAACCTCCTTAGTGGGTCTAAAACATCAAACTCAAACTGTAAAGATCATAATCAAAAGCTAACCAAATAACGTTGAATAAAAAGCTTTCAATAACCAAACTCTCAATAAAAAAATCTCACCTCAAATCGATTTTGGACAATCACAGATCCGCCTCCTAATGCGTGTACCATTTCTGCGGATCTACCTTCCCTCGCGACATGTACAACAGCCTGAAACTATCATCGCCGGCGACGATGAGAAGTAAAAATGTTGATCACACACAGTGAGCGTGGTCCTCAACAAATCAAACCGTGATGATGACAACGGCTTGGTTAAAATGTCTGCCGTTTGTTCCAAGGTTGGTGCGTATCTAATTTTATGGCCGCCTTTTAAAACTTCTCTCGAATGAAATGCACATCAATTTCGATGTGCTTGGTTCTTGAGTGGAAAACTAGATTCACAGCTAAGGCAGCAGCTCTAATGTTGTCACACCTGATTGTTGAAGAATGAGAAAAGATGGGGGACGAAAGAAAATACCACAAGTGGACGTGACTTTGAGGTAGCAGAAGACGCATTTGAAGGCTTGCCATTGTAACTTGGTGGGAGACTGAAGAAGTGGCTTAATTTCTTACAATGTAAACAATTTTGGGGCGTGTCAGGGTGACATATTGTAAACCTGCAATGGTGCTGCGATATAGAATATGGGACTGTCGAAAGGATCATTATTATTGTGACTTAATTTTACTCCAAGGCGGGCAGGTGTGGGAAGTGGTTTGGCGTTGAGCATTTTTGTGTGAGAGAGAATGTCTTCAATATAGTTGGTCAGAGTGAGATGCAAGCCTGAAGGAATAAGTTTGGCTTCAGTGCCAAGGAAAGAGTGAATAACGCCCAACCATTTAAGAGCAAACACTGCTTATCAACTTGGGAGACAAGCTGATCAATAAGTGGTTGATTGTTCCCAGTGACTAATATGGCGTCAACATAGACCAGCAGATAAATCTTGACAACTCCGTTAATGAAAAAGAAAAGAGATGCGTCAGAGGTGGAATTGCGAAAACCCTAGTGTAACAGTGCTTGACGCAGCCGATCAACCCAAGTGCATGGGGCTTGTTTTAGGCCGTAAAGAGCGAGGTGAAAGCGGCATACATGAGCTGGATTAGATGGGTCTTCAAAACCAGGAGGTTGCTACATGAAGACTTCTTCTTGAATCCAACCATTTGAAAAAGCAACAACATCCAATTGTTGAAGGGGCCATCCAAAAGTAACGGTCAGAGATAGGATAATGCGAACAGTGGCCAGTTTGGTAACTGGACTCAAGGTCTAAGAGAAATCAACACCAGGAGTTTGATGGAAGCCTTTTACAGCAAGGCGGGCATTCCGCGGTTGTAAGGAACCATCAGGATTGTATTTAGATTGAAAAATCCATTTGCAGCCAATGATTTTCATGGATGAGGTGGCGGGAACTGGGGTCCAGGTGTTGTTGCATTTGAGGGCCAATAATTCTTCCTCCATAATAGCCTTCCAAAGAGGATGAGCAAGAGCTTGAAGGACTGAGGTAGGTTCTGGTGATGTGAGGGTGGCTTAATAGAAGAATTTACGAGGTTTGAAGGTGCTAACTTGAGAGCAGGTGACCATCAGCCGTGGTGGTGGTGTTGGTATGGTGATAGATTCTAGTAAGGGTGAGAAGGGAAGTGTGGCAGGTTGGGATGTTACAGGTATTTGAGATTCAGGTTGTGGGGTAGGTTGATCAGATGGTGGAGAGGTTGTTATGAGTGGTGTAGCAGAACCAGAACCAGTAACAAAACCAGGGGTGGTAGTTAAAGCTGGTGTAGCACTGGAAGAATGATCACGTCGCCTTGGAATTGTCAGAGAAAAATCAGCGGCTATAGGAACACGTGTAAGGGAATTTGACTTGACTCGGCTGTGTGTTTGATAGGACGAAGACGAGGAGAGAAGGCCGGATCAGTTTTGTAAGGGAATTCATTCTCGTTGAAGATAACATTTCGAGAAATGTAGACACGACCGAACTAAGAAAAGCACGTGTGGTTGTTTGTTGGTATGGTGAGACATGTAGACACAATTTTGAAGAATTGGTGTAGGCAATCAATTTATTAAGTATGTGGTTGTTTGAAAAGCTTCCCACTAGAATTTTAAGTGTAGGCCTGCTTGTGCTAGCAGAGTAAGGCCAGTTTTGATGATGTGGTGGTGTTTTCTTTCGGCGCGGCCCATTCTATTGGTGAATATGCGAGCATGGGTGGCGAATTTTGATTCCAACGTGAGAGAGATATGGGAGAGAAGTGCAGTATTCGCCTCCCCAATCTGATTGAAGATGTTTGATGGGCAAAGTTGTTTTTCAACTTATTTTCTGAATTGAATAAAAATGTTAAGAGCATCAAATCTTAATTTGAGTGCGAAGATCCATGTAAAGTGAGTGTAATCGTCAAGAAAATGTATAATAATTAAGAAACCTTCCAATGATGGTACTGGTGCTGGTATCCATATATCAGTGTGCAAAACTTCTAAGGGTTGTGGTTTTGTCTTGTGTAAGAGAAAAGGAAGAACATGATTTTTGCCAAATTGACAAGCATCGCACAAAGATAACTTGAACTTTTCATTACCTTTGATGAATTATCACATATTGGACTACATGGCCAGAAGGGTAACCCAACCTAAAATGCCATAGATTAGGACTACTAGACTAACTCTGACTCAATAACATACACGTAAAGGACTCGATGACTCATGACTGGACACGAACAAAGACTCGACCAGGAAAAATTTTATTTTCAACAGCTGTGAAGATTTTCCCAGGAGCATTTAGGCGACATAAACCATCTTCAAGTGAACAGGCCAAATGTACCTCCCCCGAGCTCTTGTCCTTCACAAAACAACAATTATCATGAAAGTCAAAGAAAACATGATTATCTGAGATCATGTTTGCTACACTTTATTAGCATTTTGAAGGTGTAAATCTCTAAGTATAGAGGTTAGGATGGTGTTACCAGTGTGGCGGAATGTTAGCACTTGCACGTTTCCAAGTAAGGCGATCAGCTCCAGTGTACTCTGACTTGAGGCTCAAGTTAGACAGATCATTGGTAATGTGGTTGATTACTCCGCTATCAAAGTGCCAAGAAGGATCCACCATTGTTGACGATATGGCCACCATGGCTTCCAGCTGATTAGTGTACTGAGACTGTTAATTTCTATTAAACCAGTGGTAGCAGTTAAGAGCAACATGGCCCTGTTTTCCATAGACTTAATGGGTTTAGTGCCATTTCCACAGCCACCGCGACAATTGTAGTTGCTGCAGTTGTTTCCTCTGCCTCTTGTGTGTGACCTTTCTAGGTTTTGGTTTGGTGCGTTGGTCCAGGTTATTATTGGAATCAAAATTCAGTGAGGCGTTTTATAGATCAACTTGTGAGAATGCATTGAGCCGCTCAAGTCTGGCCTCTTAGCTCAGGAGCATGGAACAAACGTCTA
This sequence comes from Morus alba, assembly GCA_012066045.3. NCBI lineage: Eukaryota > Viridiplantae > Streptophyta > Magnoliopsida > Rosales > Moraceae > Morus > Morus alba. The sequence continues at coordinate 15,913,456 of CP050225.2, read as the reverse complement.
GAAGAGAGAATCTCTAGTCGAGAGGTAATACTGACCACGACAGGGTCGTATTCAGTACCAACTCCGGCCAGGAGGTACATGATTAGATCCTCATCAAGAATTAGGGGCTCCAACAACAGCTAAATTATCAACGATTGACTTCATTTTGGTCACATAGTCAACAATGCTTATTGCACCCTTCTTGGTGCTTTGCATTTGTATTTTCAGTTGTAGCATTCTGGCCTTTGAAGGTGAAGCAAATAGGCTATGAACTCTAGTGGGCATGGTTTCATTCCATCTATGTATCATCCAAGATCATTGCCTCTGAGGATTGGAAGAACCCGTGACCGCCACACCAGGTAATTTGTTCTGTCAAGCTTCAATGGCAAAACAAAGTTGAGGTTGCCATAGGGATGAGGTTGAGTGGAATTACTTGAGCTTCCAACTTACTTTGATGTTTTTACCATGGTCGTAGCAGCCATAGCCGATTTCAACGACTTGGTGATTTTGACGTTGGTCTCAGATGGCTCTGATACCATATTTGGATCCATACCAGAAGTAGAATATTAAACAAGAAAAAGAAACCAGAGTAAGCAAGAACGAAATAAACGAAATGTGAAATTGGGAATAGCCTCAATCAAAATCTCTGAGGGCTCAATCTTTCATTATTTATAGCAGGTACAGAAGGAACATAAATCTGTCTGAGGGTTCAATCTTTCATTATTTATAGCAGGTACGGAAGGAACATAAATCTGTCTGAGGGTTCAATCTTTCATTATTTATAGTAGGTACAGAAGAAAAATATAAATCTGTTGCACAATTGTGCTATCATCAAAGTTTGTTGCATAAGGAATTTTGCAATGATTATAATGACAAGGCTCTACTTGAGCCCTACATGTCTAAGTTAATGCTTATCCGTTGCTTGTTGATTTTGCTATGCAATTTTAGGTTAAACTTCTAAGGTGGCAGAGGTTGAACTGCTGATTGTTCCATAACAAAGGGGATCTTGAATGGAGCTTCGTCTCCAGGCGAATCTTCCAACCTCTGTAGGATTTGGTCTTGTCGGTCGGCTTAGTTTGGTACTGGTGTAAATTTAAAAAAAAAAATTTATTTTTAACTGTGCAGAAAAAATAAGTAATAGTTATAAAAAATAATTTTGTGTTTGATAAACTATAATTATAGTAGATGTATTGGTTCTAAAATTAGTATAATAGTATTTAGTAAATTATGAGGTTAAATTGCTATTAATAGTTAAACATTATGACTATATTATAATATAATATATATAATGACAACATAATATATAGTTATTATTATATTTAATACAATAAAAAACTATTATTATACAATTATAATATAGAATATAATAATATTATTAAAATAATAATTGAAATAATAAAAAAACTATTATATTATATATAATATATATAATTATAATATAATGTATATTTATTATTATATTTAATATAATACAATAAAACTATTATTAAATAACATATTATATAACTATGATATAAAATATAATAATATTATTAAAATGGTTAATACAATTACAATATTATAAAACATATTATAATATGACATAAGAAAAATTAATATTTTAGTTATAATATAATTGAAAATTACAACTATATTATATTATATTATAATAAATTATATGTAATGATTAAGAAAATCTCGATTTTAAATAATACAATTTATGTATCTAAGTCAAGAATTCTCTTAAAAAATGTTATGCTATATTTTGCAACTGAAGGTTTTATGGAATTAGTATCAATATTCCTAAATTTTGTAGCAAATTTCGTGCTAAATTCATGTTTTACGATCAAATATTCGATCGATAAATTCTCACCGTAATTTAAGGCGGAAGAATTTTCAGTACATATACAATTTGAGAATCTTAATTCTAAGAATCTCCAAGCACAATACGATGTTAACAGTGTAAAAAAAACTTTAATTGCTGAACAGCTAGGTTGAAGTCACGAGAAAAATACTTATAGTAGAAGGGTACAATGTGAACTCGGGAGTTGACAAACAATGTCATTCCCAGGATATAATGCATAAAATTTAAGTTTAGAATTTGTTTAGTCTAGAATAAATTTTAAGACTTAAAACAGTTCGAGATGTTACGCGAGTAAGAATTTAATGTGATATTAAAGTGGTGGGGGATTAATATTGAACTGTAAATGAGCAGAGTCAACATAATTTTTATCTGTTTCAAGAGAAACTTAAGAGAAGAGACAAAAGTACAATAGTATATTAAGATTTGGTTGGATGAGATGTGATTTGACGGGGTAAGTGAAGAGTAATCATGTTAAATTTTTTTCTCTCCTTTCCTTCACTTGGCCGGCCATGGTTAAAGAAATTTTAACCCAAATTTAGTTAATTAAGTAAGTTGATTAAATGGTTAAACATAATTACCCAATTGTCTATAAAAAGAACCATATTAATAAAGGCCCCACTTTAGCTCTATTTCCCCTCTTTCTCTACACCACAACCAGTCACACCTCTCTCTTTTTTCCTATCAAAATTTTTCACTCATCCTTCTAAACACAAAGCACTAGTCTAGGATCTCAAGAAGAAGAAAGTGACCAAGGGTTTTATAAGGTGTCTAGCTAATGATTTTCTTCAAGGTTAAAACAATAAACCTTCTCTTTCAAGTTTCTAACAAAATTTGGGATTTAGAAATGCTCTTCTCAAATTTTTCCACTCTTCTAATTCCAAGTCATTAGCAAAACTTAGAAGAAGAAGAAGGTGATCAAAATGTTCTAGGAGGAGCCAAACCAAATGTGGTATGTTTATGCTTAGTTTAAGTTTGCTTATTTTGGGTTAGAGATAAAAATTTTCAGTTACTCTGAACGCGAAAATGAGGATCCTAGAGCGAGATTTTTCAGTTATTCTATGTTAGTTCTCGATGTTTTGATCATTTTTCTGTGACTGTGACAAAACTCAGCTTTAACTCTAAATGCAAGTTTTTAGCCATTTTCAAAAAAAACCTCAATGGTGTCCAAAACAGCTTCGAAAAAAAAAATTGGCAGCCACTATGGCAGCCAAACGGGTCCTTTAGAGGCCGAATCTCAGCTTTCTCAAAAATGATGAGTTTAGATCTCGACGAGACGAAGAATTCCAGTAAAGAACATATTTAAAAAAAAAATATGACTCTTAAGTTATAGTAAAATGTAGATCTCTGAAACTGTATAGTTTTAATTGGATAAAACTGAAAACAGTTTTAGTTTTTAACAAAAGTTATCAAAGAACCCGAGATGGGATTTCAGTAAAATACTATGGTTTTAGACCTCGTTTTAACCGAAATATTCATGTAGATAATTTTCAAGAAAAATGGGTTCTTTAAAAAAAAAAAAAAAAAAAAAAAAAAAAAAAACTTAATAATTTTCGAGCAAAAACATCCGAATGGAAAATTACTAGCCAAAAGGTTTAGGTCCTTAGAATTACAAAGATTAGATGTGGGTCCAATGCCGCATTAATTCAAGAGACCCCACTTGAGTGTAAATTTCAACGGTCTAAGAGTTACAACGCCATTATTAAGTTTTTAGGCCGAATTGGGCCTTAATATCATAACAAGTCTAATAAGGTAAATTATGGAGAATAAGTTATTAGATTGAGTAATTGATTTTCAATCTAGGCAAGTGGATGTTAAGGGTAATTAAGAAAAATAAGATTTTGAGGATTTAATAAATTAATCCTTATAGTAAATTGTTATGATCTATTGATAAAGGAAAAGAATACATGCCTTAAGTAAAGGATTTGATTTCCTCCATAAGTTGCTAAAATAGAATAGCAAACGACAGTAAATCTCACTCTCAACGGGTATTCATTTTCATAAGTAACAAGTAAGAGAATAGGTTGTTTGGTAAATAGCGGATTCGATTACGTAAATTAAGTAAGTAAGAATTTACGCCCACAATATAAATAGATTTTAAAGGAAAAGTTACACATGTTATATATGCATGTTTATGCGATGCCATGCCATATTGCATACATATTAATAAGTCAATTGGAATTATAAGCACAAACTCAGTTGAGTGCCGTATCAGCCTCTGCATGTGAGGTAACTCAGACTCCGCAAGGAGATAGAAAAGAAACGAAGTATATAGTAAGTTAAATCACAGTGTCATTAGGGACCTTGCAAACCCCGACGTCCCGATGATTGCGCGCACATAGTACGAGCGCTCAAGCCCATTAGTAAGTAAGATAAGATCAGACAATAAGAAATTAATAAGACATGGTCATAATTAACCATAATTGATTCATGCATATTTAGTCATGTGAACTTACAGTTTTTTTGTGAGAGATGACTCCTACTTGCTAGGAGAAAGCTCATCACAGAATATTTATACTGTAAGTAAACAACCTACACCTAATACTTGATGGACTGATGGTGAATGGACGAACGATGTGAAAATCAAGAAATAAATACCGCTCGCAATTATTTCTACAATCAATTTTACGTTATAAAATAATTTTGCTAATTATGATTCTAAAACTATATGTTAAATGATTTTGTAAATTATGGCTATAAACAAGCAAGACTTAAAAGATTAAATATATACATACAGATATATCTATATGTTTTGAGAAAAAAAATAATATGATAAGGTATGAATATTTTAAATAAGTAAGCAATTCGAAACTTATGTCTACTATAAGACTTAAAAAAATAAAATATTCCGCAAATTTTCAGACATTCCAACAAGTACAATGAAGAGATGGCAAGGGCAATGTGCTCTTTTCCAAGGGGAAAAATTATTAAATAAAACGAAATATGCTTTAGTAGCCATTTATCTGAGGCCTTGGTGTTGGACCGCCCATCAAGCGGGAGAAGGGTATCTGAGACTGAGCGTGGCTAGGCAGACTTCTTTGGCCAGAAAGTCGATTACTCGGTTCAGAGACTGATGATCTAGAGAAAGCTTGGGCAAGCTCGATGGCCGAAGCTGCTTTTCCATATGTTGGTTTAGGCTGCTCAACAGGCTTGCGCCAAGTCTCTGGCGATGGCGCCCTCTCCAACTGCTGCTGCTTCTCTGTATCTCGGGTATTCTTCCAATTCTCACTATGCCAGTTCCTTCTCTGCGTATCAATTCTCTCATCATCTACCCGGTGATTCTTCGTCTCAATTTTCTTTCCACTCCTTTGATCAAGAGCAGGATTCTCGATTCTCATCTCATGATCCCTCCTCTCAGATTTCTTTCCAAACCTTTGATCAAGAGTACGATTCTCAGTTCTTTCACTGTAGCGCGATGCATTTGGACGCGCAGAAATTCTCTCAGTCCTTGGGACATGATGTTCAACCCTACAAAAATTAAGATTCATACAAATAATGGCAAAATGATTTGTTTTGAGAGAAAAAGAAAAGAAAAATGCGAATAACAATAATACCTTTCAGGATGCTGAACCAAGTCATGGTTAAGTGCAACATCATCAAACCCTCTCTCCTTCAGAACCTGAGAAAGAAGGGTAAGGAACACCATTTAGCAGGGAACGCAGATATCCCAATAACAGCAAGGCAAACCATACTCCATCATTAACAAAGAGGTTTCCTGCTCAGCTAACCATGTCTACATCCTTTCAGCCTCTGTCACCAATTGCTTCCTACCCAGCCAGACTTACTATACCCAGTCCTAAACGTGTTGGAATTTTGAGGCCCAACCACCATTGCACCAGAACTAGGCCCAATATAGTTGTAATTCGAGGTCCAACCCCAAACATGCCAAAATTGACGTAGCCCACTCTTGATCACAAAGCTAGCCCAATTTTTTTCATACCAAATGACGCAACAGTGAATTTTTACTCTGTCACTGGTAAATTCCCACATTTTAATTTATGTATTTTCTCCATTTACAAAATAACAAATAGCACTCAGAAAACATACAAAAGCCTAAAATGTTGAGATTACTCTTGGGTTTCCAAACATGACTCTTACGATATATCCATGCAGATTAATGAAACAACAAAGAAAAAGAGAAGGTTAAGAGGACAGTGAGGGTGGAGTAGAGAAGGCGGGTGCAACAAGATCCAAACTCTACATTTGTGACTGAAGTATCACATTATTTTCAAATAGCAATTTGTTCAACGATAACAATATAAGCAGTTAAAGCAAAAGCACTCACTAGTTCTCGCGGGCGAGCACCACCAAACAATAAATTCCTGCATCAATCAGATACAGCATCAAAGGTAAGTACCAAGAACAGGCCATCACTATTTTGGGGGTTCATCATAGTACAAGTGAAGTATTATGCGTTTTAATATTTGACGACAGATACAACAGAAAATGTGTAGGTACGATACAAAAATTGATCCAGAACCACATATAAAACAAGTTCACTATTTTCAATCTGCATGATACGAAGATGTAACAGAGAATGTGGAGTCAATAACAAAGTGAAACAAGCAGAAATAATGATTTCTCCATCAGAAGTAAATACTGATTTCCCAATCTGAAATGAAGGAATACGTCACTTCTGACCATGCATATATACTGAAATTGATTTTCCTTACAAAGTCAGACAACTAAACCGCAACACATCATTTCTGCGTTTGGCTTCTTAGTCCAACTTTAGTACATAAGAAGACAACAGATCTGTAGCCAATGGCAACTACAGAGAGAGGAAATAACATCACACTTGCAGACAAAAGAGTCGTGCAAAACTGATGACACCACACAGCTGCATATTCTTGTTACCAACCATCAAGGGCTATAAAGCTGTCACCCGAATCCTCCCTTCTAAGATTTAAATCATGTGCCACGTGCCTATTAGCACCTCGTATATTATTAAATTAAACCTCATCTTAAAATGAAATAGTTCATCTAGCAAAGCAACAATAAATACAAGTTTGACACTGCCTGATCTCGTGCAGCACATAGAAGTATTTCTAGGTTGATGAAAATGTTGCTCTAAAAGGGAATGAAAATAATAGAAAAGAATATTTAAAATTAAGATAGATGGGAAAGAAGTCAAACTACTATGGCCGCACACTAATCTTGGAAGTTAATGTAACTAAAGTCGCATCACACCTTCAACAGTAGGGTGAAAGAGGGGCAATGTCACGCAACAAGATAAGAAAGGAATACCTCAGCTTAACATTTGAGAAGATACTCACCAAACACCAGGACTATCAAGGCCAATTATGAGATGGGGAGATTCAAATATCAATTTGTTTCAAACGGAAAAAAATAAATAAATAGACCAAATAAACAACTCAATGTTCATAAGAACATAAGATAACAGGGCATACTACAAGCATGTGAGAATCTCGTTTATGCATTTCACCCTTGAGTCATGATGCCAAAATAGAACTCCATCATTAGCCTCTGCATTTTAAATTTCATATGGTTGTAAACAATAAGCAACCTTACGCCTTGTTTGGTTTGCAGTTAGCATTGTGTGATTTGGTTTGAATTTTGGTGATTTGAATTGTGATTCGAACTGAATAAAGCATTAACAACTGTCATTAGAGTTTTGTAATAAATCTTATAAAATCTCATTGTAAATGACATTAAAAAACATGCAATATGGATGGGGATTTGTTACACTCTTCATTATGAACACATTGAAAAAAATATATATATCTCAATCGGAATTGAAACGAAAAAGTTATGGCATTTATAAGCTTGAAGTTGAGGAGAGAGAAAAGTAAGATCTGAATTATTTTCACTGTAGAAAACAAATCGAATGGTTAGAATTTAGGGAGGGGTGTAAATTCTAAAATTAAGGGTTTAAATCATTGTCAGTGGTTTGAATTGTCCTCATTTAATTCTCTACCAAACATCAATTTGAATCCTAACTATGGTTTGAATTGAATTGTTGGGTTTGAGTTGTTGAACATGAGCTTACCTTTTCTTTAGATTTATATCATTTAATGTCCATTTGAATAAGATGTAACATACATTAGTAATAGTCAAACAACCCACAGTCAAAGTGTCACAAAGAATTTGAAATCGCAAACTCCCATCACTAACCTGCCTCTTTCAACATTTCCTTCCGACTGCTCAGCAGGCTGAGACCGGGGCTTCAATTTCAGCTTTGGGCGCTCTACAGCCGGCTTCTCACTCTCAGTATGAGCTATACCAAACTTCGGAGGATTCAAATTTCCATGTGCTTCGTTAAAACTTTCAGTATGAACAGATTCAGTCACCTTTTGATGCCCCTGCAAATTTCAATCAACCAACTACTAAGAACTTGAAACACTGATGCACAGTCAAATCTTTATCTTCTTTTGGTAACTCAAGAACTACCTGAATATGATCAGCAACGGTATGTTCCACACTCTCTAGTGGCTTTGTTCTTGAATGTAACTTCAACTTAGACCGTTCTGATGGTTGTACATACGTTGAGGTCTGCACTTCAGTCCCACCAAACTTTTCATTAGCTCGATCCGGTTCACCACTGTCCCTATAGTTTGTTAGGTTCTTTTCTTTTACCTCTGAATTAGCCGGAGCTCTGGTCCTCTCATAATCAGGAAACTCCTTCCTAGCACCATGAACGTAGTCATCAACATTCAGAACCCTTTTCCCATGCCTGGCCAAGGTTGCATCATAACTTTCTACCACACCAACTGCATCTATCTTGTTATAGGCATTATTACCATAGTCCTTGGACTGTGAACCGCTTTCTGTTTCAGAAGCTCTCACAAGCTCAGCATCACTCTGATGCATAGAATGCTTCGACTGCCATCTGCCCGATGAAACCTTTTCAAAGCGCACTAGCATGAGCCAGCTTGAAACAGCCATTGGCGCGGACCATGGTGATTGCAGCCGCTCAGTAATACCTGCCGCCTCCTTCCTCACCGCCCAAACGTTCGGATAAGCACCACCAACACCCTGCCCATTATTGGTATCCAAACTCGCCTCAACAACCCTCCCGAGTGTGAATTCACTTGGGACATTGGAGCTGCTCCCTGTCGGCCCCATAAACCTCCACCAGAAGCAGACTCTTGTCTCGGCTCAGGACGAGTTGGGGCAACCACACCGTTGAGGGGCTTGCGCTCATCCTCATCAAAGTTCCTGCCGATATGCGCAGCATGAGTGAGAAAAGGAGCTTTATCATCTAAATGCCTCGACACCGGAGAGGTGTGCGGTCGGGAGCGGTGATCAACCCGACCCATCTGGTTCCCCCACGCCGCCGGTCGCTCATAACCCGGACGATCCGAAGGCCTAACGATGCTGCAGGACAATTTCAAACAAATCAAATTAAAATGCTCTACTTAATTCCAAAGCACACAAACGCTTAATTATCGATATCAAAACAATCACAAAGGCTTCCATTTCTTTCCAATTAAACTTTGAGAAGAACAGTCAAACTAGGGTCTCTAGCTGCGGATCCATAAATCCGCCATTCAACCAGAAAACTTCATACAACGATCACACGATAAGCCGAAAACCGAAGCGAACCATATCAAAATCAGTAAAAACCCTAAGATCTCAAATAGAAAAGAGGAAAATTGATGGAAATGAGGAATAGGATTGGGGAAAAGGGACTTACACACCAGGAGCGGAAGGGAGAGGGAGATCGGAAGGAATTGAACCGCCATGGAAGTTCTTGAGCGTCATGGTGTTGCCACTCACCTTCTTCTTCGACATTTTCTCGGTCTCTCTACCTCTCCCGTCCTCCTGCGAAAGTGGTGGACTCTGAGACTCGGATTTTTTTTCAGCCAATAGGCTCCAAGAAGTGCTTTTCTGAGAAATGGAGATTAATTTGTTGTTGTTTTGACGATCGATAAGAGTCAGGTTAAATTCTTTCAAAGTTGCAAGTCCAAAGGCTCCTTGGTTGAAGTTTTCCCTCTTTATTTTCGGTACATGGACGACTCATATATGTATTGACATATCGATAACATTGTGATTTTCGTGTCCTTTATTACTGTTCCTAATATTTATTTTAAATAAATTATGCGTTCAAATTTTTATAATTTTATTTATTTTGATATAGTCAATAATTATTTAATGTAGAAAGAAATTGGACACGAATCCATTACTTTTCTTAAATTTTCTGTGCAATGAAGTATGAACCATACCTTTCGTTGCCCCTCAGCAATTTTTTCTTCCTTTTTTCTTTAAAAAAAAAAAAAAAAAAAAACTTTTCCACCACTTTTTCTCTCTCCTTTCTTTTTCTTATCTATACTTTTTACATTCTTTTTTTTTTTTTTTTCTATTGTTACGGTTTCTCTTTTACTGTCTTTCTCTGTTTTTTTTTTCATTCTTATCTTTTTTTTTTTTCTATTATACATTTTTTTTAATTTCTCTAAATGAGACCCTAATAAATATATTTTGTGTTTATACTTATAAAATCTCAGTTTGAAGAGCTTTTATTATATGTGTAACACTTTGAAAAATTAAATAAGATTAATTAAAATAATTATGATTTATTAGTCTGTTTAATCTGGCTTAATAAATTAATTATTGATTAATAAATATTTTTGACGAGTAAATTTAAATAATTCTAAGGTATTTAAATATTCTTAGCATTTACATTTTACCTAGAAGTGTGAATGAGCACATTTCTAAACTGTCATTTTAAATGTTTGACACATGTCAACTTTTCTTTTCATTTCCTTTTTCTTTTTCTTTCTTTTCCTTCATTTCCTTTCCTTCCCAAGCACCCTCTCTCTCTCTCTCCTCACTCTCATTCTTACTCTCTCTTTCTCTCTCCCGTTTTTGTCTCAAATCAACCAAATTTCGAATCAAAGAAGGATTTCAAGAAGTTTTCAACGCCAAGAGAAGAATTTGAGGTAAGATTTCTGAAAAACCTCTCTTGAATCTCAAGTTTTTCGGATTTAAAAACTTATTTTTAGTTCAAAATAGATTTTGATGGATTTTGAGAAAAACCATGATAGAAATTACAGATCTTGGGTTCTTTGGACATGATTTAGTACTTAGAACCCGGATCAAGTGGTTTTCCTTTGAAATATTTCGATTTGGATACGAAATTGCAGGTCTTTGGGCTGATTCCGTGGGTTTTCCTTGCCTTGTTGTTCTTCACAGGTCGACCTATGCGGTTGACCGGATCGGCCGACCTATGCGGTCGACCAGACTGCACTGAGTCCACCGGTCAACCTATGCGGTCGATCGAATTGCACACCATCAATCGACCGGTGGTGTTGCACTGCTCTGTCACCAGTCAACCGGTGTACATGGGGTTTGACCTGTTTTACCTGAAAAACCATGTTTTGACCCTGATTTTTTAGGAGAACCTAAATTAGCTTCATTTGGTGACCTAGAGTGAATGGATTAGCATCTTTAATCCATGTTTTGGAATTAAAACCCTTGGAATGATGAATTGAAACATGAATTGATTTACGAAACTTGAAAATTGATTAAGGCACACTAATAGGAAATCAAAGGATATAATTGAGATTGAAATTGCTTTAGGAATAAGAATTGGATCCTAAAGTATAGTTTTGTATCAGTACTAGCTAAGGACTCGGATTGAGGGGCTTGAGGAAGCGAAAGCCGAAATAGTACACCGCTAGCCACATGTTCAGTATTTGAGAGGTATGATTTCTTACCCCTTTCTTTGGCAGACTGATTTTAAAAGAGTTTTGGCCTTGCAAATGTTTTAAAGAAATGGCATGTTTGGGAAAGAAAAGCATGTTTAAAACCATAGCTTGATTTTAGCTATTGGAATTATAATGAACTGTTTCATAAAGTTTAATGAATGATTTCTTAAGACAAGAGATCTTGCGAATCGATAAACCGGCTGATGGCCTAGATAGGATGTGAAGAGTGCATTCTTGGGGGCAGGACTCGAAACCCGGCTCAGGGGTGATAGGCTTGTGCATGTGGTTGTGTAAGTAATTTATCATTAGTATAAATTACTTGCTGATGCCTGTAATATGAAGATTTTCAGTTATATTTCCTTTGATAAAAAGGATGTGATGTGCCGGCTATTGTGTTGGGACTGAATGTCCATAGTTGTTTCATTGTTTAATTATTTACTCATTTACTCATTTATTTATTTATTCGTTTATAAAGTTATTTCAAAATATATTCTACTGGGCCTTTCGCTCACGTTTTATAGTTTTATAAATGTTAACCCTTCCCAGGCGACTCTAGGAGCAGTGCGGAATAGCTGAGTTGCTACCATCCGATTAAGAGAGGATTGTGTTCATCCACCTGGTGTATAAATGTAAAAATTGTAAAAAATTATGTAAACTCTGATATTTGGATTTCTAGACTATGGTTGATATCTGTAATGTTATTTACATGTTCATGTATGTACAATACTGAAGATCTTGTGGGTAGTTCCTGTGGGTGTAGCCCTGAGTGATGTTAGAGGATCGAGTTCGAACCTCTTCCTTGTAATTTATTTTTAGCTAAACGGGAGGCTTGTTTAGGAATTTTACTAATATTTTATTTTAATCGTGTTTAACTCCAAATTGAGCCTCCACGTCACCAACCCCTGCTCGGGGGCGTGACAGAGTGGTATCAGAGCCTAGGTTAAGAAACCACATGATTGTGCATACATGTGTGACATCAGGAATCCACTGAACAATCATGTTTCTTTTCAGTTAAAGGAGTTGTCATTGCGTCGTAGGTCGGTTAACAACCCGGCACCACCAAATTAAGAGTTCATGGATGCCATGTATGTCGCTTTCCAAGGCATGGCCACTCGAGCTTAGAATAGCACTGCACTGTTCCATGAGAGCTACTGTTTCAAAATCACCCAATCTCCTTTTCTTTGATAAGATGTCCTTCATGAACTTGACATAACTAGGCATTTGTTCCAAGGCTTCTGCAAACGGAATATTACTGTCTAGCTTCTTGAAGACCTCTAGGAACTTTTGCAATTGCTTGTGAAGTTTCTACTGCTGGAGTCGCTGAGGAAATGGTGGTGATGGGTGTTGATTGCCGAATCGAATTCGGTGGCGAAAGCGTGGCGGAATAGCGGATCGTGTATAACAAAAATTTTCATAAACCTTTTAAGATACTCTATAGATTATATTAATTTATGCACGAATAAATTAATCACATTAATTTATATAATTCAAGAACTTAACCGAAAAATACCTGGAAGCCGACTCGGATGATAAGTTGAATTCTTTGACCATGAACATTCCTTGCTCCAAGCTTTGTGTTTAGAATACCAAAGTCTTCCACGTCGATTCCTTGATTCCAAGTAGACGTGTGTGTGGGAACACGTGATACAAAACAGGTTTCTTAAACACTCGAATTTCCACAAAAACCAACGCATGCACGATGTGGAATTTTTGGAGAAAAATTTTGCTCTCTTTTTTCCTCTATGAGAATTTCGGCCACTAAACAATTTTTAAGGATGAATGTTGTTTCAAAAATTGTGTTTACAATTTTCTATCTTTCTCATATTTAAATAATAGAAGTCAAACTTCAAAACAGAATCAAATCCTTATCTCCAATTTTGAATTTGGAACAAAAAATCCATTCCCCTTATCCTTTAAGTGGCCGGCCATATCACTAGGATTTATCCCTGTGTGTGGCGCCAATAGTAGATAGGGAAGGAAGAGATTTTATCCTTTATCCAGTAGTCCAATTTTAATTTAGATTCCAATTCGAATTTAAGTCAAACTTAAATTAATTTGAATTCTAAATTGAACAACTTATCAAATAAGTTTAAATGGATAAATCTAGATGTGTTCAAATTCAAATTTAAATAATCACATTATTTAAATAATAATTAATTCTCAATTAATTATTTTTTGAGTATTTAATTTTAGAATTTCGTAATTCTAAAATTCCTATCTTGCCCTTTGTGTCTAGTAGAATTACAAGGATGACGGGGAACTAATGGACCTATAATCCCGAACTCCAATAAAATTAATAATTAATTAAACACTTTAATTAATTAATTAATTCTATTAATTTCAATAGTTACTCCACTATAAACTTGGAATTGAGCTCTCGAAATTATAGACATTAATTACTTCTAAACTGCGAAGTGTCCATTTGATATAGTCATTAGATATAGATCAATCCTCCATAAATAATTCATAACTAGAGTCAGGTAGAATTCGTTAACCTCTCTAATTACATCTTTATCCTTGAGTACCATTGATTCTCTAATGGATAGTGATTCATAAAACACATTCATGAACCAGAGCGCTCTTACTAATCCAAGTACCGAACCAACACTCAAGAGAATTATTTATCTGCTTCTTTCTCAAGAAGGAATGGATTCCATCTCATATAATAACATTCCCAGCTACCTATTTCATTATGTCACCAAAATACAAGGAATAGGATTCAGGGTCTCGGAATCCGTACCAAATAAATCAAAAAACATAAATCCATAAATAGGAGTTTATTAAGAACTCAGGATTAAGATCATTCTATATATGACCATCGGTAGACTCAATTAGAATTTCTATGCTTAACGGAAATTATTAGAAATTCATATTGTGTCTGCGTCCATGTTCCACATAATCTCATTATGCGAAATATACTCATTCAATATCTCGCCATATTAACAGTGTGGATAACACCGTTCCATTCTAAATAGGAATGACATGTATTGATAATGTTTTAATTAAAGATTCTGAACTTTAATTAAATTGATTATGAACAATGTTTCTGATTATTATCCTTAAACATTATCCTCTCGTATGTAACACTTATATACTATGTTTAAGGTTACATAAATAATCAAGGAATTTTATTTGATATTCATATCATAAATATATGCACATAAAATGATGAATAAACTCTTTTATTAAATAAATAATAAATATCCTTTTACATTTCATGCTTCTAGGACACTATTCCCAATAGTGAGTTGTATTGAATTGGCTTAATTGATGCTTCAGTTTTAGACTTGTTGCTTACCTTAGTTTGTACTTGCTGCTTGACTGTAGCTTCTGGCTTTTTAGGAATTTCAGTCAATTCGTTTCCACTGCGCAGGGTGACTGCTTTACACTGCTCCTTCTCATCTCTCTTAGGATTAGCTTCAGTGTCACTTGGCAAAGTTCCATGCGGGCAATTATTAATAACACTAGCTAACTGATCTAGTTGTGTCTCAAGAGTCCTAAGAGTTGCTGCTTGGTTCTGGAGTATTGCATCATTCTTTACCATGTACTGAGCTAGGATTTCTTCTATGGACAACTTCTTTTCTGGTGGTGGACCTCTAGCTTGTTGTGGATAGCCAGGAGGGAAGGCCAATTTTTCTAATTGCGCTGACCCTTGGTTGTTATTTCAAGAAAAATTTGGGTGATTCCTCCATCTTGGGTTATAGTTGCTGGAATACGGGTTATTTTGCTGCCGATTAAAATTTCCAGCAAACTGTACTGATTCAGAATTTGATGGGCACTAATCATTTAGATGACTTCCCCCACATAACTCACCGCCCATATTTGAACTCTGAATGGCATGAACTCCAAATGTATCAAACTTCCTAGATAAAGCAGACACTTGTGCGGTCAAGGCATTAATAGCATCAAGTTCATGAATTCTAGCAATCTTCTTGGGTGCCAATCTCTCCGCAGGTTATTGATAATTATTAGACACCATTTTTTCCTATAATTCATAAGCTTCATTTATAGACTTCCCCAGCATTAATAGTTGTTCTTGTATGGCCTAACAACTCATTATAGAATGTCTGAACCTGTAGCCACTTTGGTAACCCATGGTGAGGACATTTTCTCAGAAGATCCTTGTGCCTCTCCCATGCTTTGTATAATGATTCAGAATCAAACTGTATGAATTGGGTGATGTCATTCCTCATCTTTGTAGTTTTAGCCGGTGGAAAGAATTTGGCTAAAAATTTATGTGCCAAATCATTCCATGTAGAAATAGACTCTGCCTGAAGAGAATTTAGCCAACTTTTAGCTTTATCTCGCAGTGAGAAAGGGAACAACTGGAGTCTAATGGCATCGTCAGAAACACCATTATACTTGAAGATATCACAGATCTCTAAGAAGTTGACAATATGAGCATTAGGGTCATCATTCGGTAACCCCCCAAACTGAACTGTTGTCTGCAACATCTAAATTATTGCCGGCTTGATCTCGAAGTTATTAGCTTGTATAGCAGGTCGCTGGATACTCAAATGAAGGCCTTGCACCAGAGGGACTGCATAATCCCGCAAGGACTTTAGCTCTGTTTCTTCGGCCATGGATTGGTGATGTCTCTCTTCTTCATGTCTCTTTTTCCGAATGTATCGAATGGTTTTTTCAATTTCAGGATCAAAGATAATAGGATTCAATGCTTCACCCGAACATCACATACACTACTCAAGGGACCTGAAAAGAAGGAAAATTAAATCAAACAAAAAGAAAATAAAATTGAATTAAGACTAAAATTGTTGTGGTGTTAATATTAACGCAAATAATAAACTAATTCCCTGGCAACGGTGCCAAAAACTTGTTGTGCAATTTTTGAATGCAAGTATACGTATCGCAAACACGTAATATAGAGTGAATAGAGTATCGATCCCATGAGGAATTAAAATTAAATTCGTTAAGTACTAAATTTAAACAACTTAATCTTATTCAATAAACAAATTAATTTGAATAATTGTAAACTAAAGAAAGTAAAAGAACGAGCAAAAAGATTAATGATTTTATCAAACAAGACAGCCTAGAATTACAATTTCCCTCAACACTTTCATTTAAGCAATCTCACCCTTCCTCATTCCGATTAATTAAACCCAGTTGCTAATCAAGATTCCTAGTTTTATTTAAGTGACTCTTTCGACATCCCATAAACATACCTATTTCAATCAATTCACTGTATTTCTATGAGAATTAAGTCAAAATAGATTCAATAAACACAAATCCCAAATTGATTGCATATGACATGGAAGTATATTTTTATCTCGCACACAAATCTAATCAATTCTGATAAATTGATAAAAGATCATATGCTATTCTATCTAGGGCTAAACGCAAAATCCTTTTTCAAGCAAATTGAGGTTTTCCAGAATCAATCTAACTATTGGCTAAACAATTAGAAGCAATAAGGATAAGATAGAATAAACAACTGAATTTCATTAATCATGAATGAGAAAAAAACGTGAAAATAACTAACACTAAATGTTGAGTTCCATTGCAATTCCAGACAAAAGGAATTAGCCCATGACCAAACTAATAAAGACCATCAGTGCAAATCATCTGCAAACGTTTTTAAGGAGATGAAAGAAGAAATTGAATCTAGAAATACTGATGATGTGCTCCAATCCTTCTATGCTCCTTTTAACAATCAATGCAAAATTTCATTTTTCTTCTTGGTCTGCTAGCACTCCTTCCAATCCTCTCTTCCTTGCATAAAAATCCCTTTCCGTCATCTCCTTTGCATAATCTTCCAGCCACTCTGTTACTCCCTAAAACCAAAGGATAGAGCTTCGGAAGCCATAAATCTCACTCTTCCATGATCTTGTGTTAATCTCTTTTATTTTTTTGTTTCTTTTGAAATTCAAATCCACCTCTTCTATTCTACACAACCAAGATGAGGATAAACTTTCATAAAAATAAAGTAAAATGACAATATCACTAAGTTAACTTAACTTGATTAAAAAAATAATATAAAATAAATAAAAATTCTCAAGAACATAGTTGATTTAGGTGCAAAAAAGAATGGTAAAATAACTCTATTTTATAGAAAAATAGGTCAAAAAATTGTGTTCAAAAATTGTCTCACAATTTTCTATCATTCTCTTATTTATAGAGTAGAAATCAAACTTTTAGAAGGAATTCAATCTCTACCTTCAAGATAAAGCTTGTTAATTATCTCCTATTTGAATTTAAAATAAAATATCCGCTTCCTTATCCTTAATGTGGCCGGCCATGCATGGCGATTCTCATCCCTGTGTGGCGCCAATTACAAATAGGAAAGGAAGAGAAAATCATCATTTATCCTCCAGTCAAATTTTGATTCAAATTCAAATTTCAATTTAAGTCAAACTTAAATTAATTTGAATTATATATTGAACAACCAATTAAATAAGTTTAAAATGATATATTTAAATTATGTTCACAATTCAAATTCAAATTTAAATAATCACATTATTTAAATAATAATTAATTCTCAATTAATTATTTTTGAGTGTTTAATTTTAGAATTCCATAATTCTAAAATTTCCATTTTGCCCTTTGTGTCTAATAGAATCACTAGGACGATGCGGGACTAATGGACCTATAATTTTGAGCTCTAATAAAATTAATATTAATTAAATACTTTAATTAATTAATTAATTCTATTAATTCCAATAGTTACTCCACTATAAACTTGGAATTGCACACTCAAAATTATAGATATAAATTACTTATAAATTGTGAAATGTCTATTTGATATAGTCACTATAACACCCCGGAGAATTTAATGTGATTAATTAAGGTAATTGAGATTTATTAGAGTACTTAATTTGGTTTAATCAATTGATTATTGATTTATAAATGTTTCTTGTGTGTAAATTCAAATGATTACAAGTTATTTAAATATTCTCAGTAATTATATTTTTACCCAGAGGTGTGTATGGGCACATTTCTAGATTTTCTTTTAATCTTGTGACACCTGTCCTTTGTTTTTCTTTTCTTTTTCTTTTCTTCCTTTTCCTTTCCTTTTCGTGCACTCTCTCTCTCTCCTCACTCTCATTTTTCTCTCTCTCGTTCGGTTGTCTCTCTCTCCCCTTTTTGTCTCAAATCAACCAGATTTCAAACCAAAGAGGAATTTCAAGAAGCTTCAACATCAAGAGAAGGATTTGAGGTAAGATCTCTGAAAAACCTCTCTTGAATCTAAGATTTTTAGATTTAAAAACTTATTTTTTTGTTCAAAATGGATTTTGATAGATTTTGAGTAAAACTATGGTAGAAATTGGAGATCTTGGGCTCTTTGGACATGATTCAGTACCTAGAACTCGGATCTAGTGGTTGTCCCTTGAGAGATTTTGATTTGATACTGGATTTGCAAGTTTTTGAACTAATTTTGTGAGTTTTCTTGCATTGGTGTTCTTCACCAGTCGACCTGTACGGTCGACCGGATTGCATTGGCCTCACCGATCGACCAGTTCAGTCAACCGGATTGTACACCACCGGTCAACCGATGGTGTTGCACTGCTCTATCACCAGTCAACCGGTGTACACAGGGTTTGACCCTGTTTAGCCTGAAAATGTTGTTTTGACCTTTGTTTTCAAGGATGACCCAAATTTGCTTCATTTGGGGACCTAGAGTAGATAAATTAGCATCTTTAATCCATGTTTCGAGATTGAAAACGCTTGAAATGATGATTTGAAACATGAAATGGTTTGTGGAACCGATAATTGAATTATGACACACTAATAGGAAATCAAAAGGATATGATTAAGTCTAAATTACTTTAGGAATGAGATTGGAATCCTAAAGTATTGTCTTACAACAGTGCTAGCTGATTTCTCAGATTGAGTGGCTTGAGGAAGCGGAAGCCGGAATACTGCACCACTAGCCACAGGTTTGATATTTACGAGGTAGGATTTTCTTCCCCTTTTCCTTGTGAGCTTGATTTTCAAAAAAAAAAAAAAAAAGATTTTGGTCTTGAAATGTTTTAAAGAAAGGGGCTTTCTTGCATAAGAAAAATCTTTGAAAACTGTGGCTTGTTGTAGTTCACGGAATCCATGGCTTGTTGTAGCTCATGGAACCCATGGCTTGTTATAGTTCATGGGGCCCACGTCTTGTGTAGTTCGTGGGATTATAATAATGATTTCATAAAGTTCGACGGATGTTTTCTTAAGGAAAGAGATCTTGCGAACTGGTAAACTGGCTGATGGCCTAGATAGGATGTCGATAGTGCATCCTCGGGGGCAGACCCCGAAACCCGGCCCGGGAAGGCTTGTGCACGTGGTTGTGTAAGTAATTGTGTATAAATTACTTGTTGATGCCTGTAATACGGTGATTTTCAGCTATATTTCCATTGAGAAAAAGGATGTGAGGTTCTGGCTATTGCGTTGGAACTAAATGTCTCGTTTATTTATTTACAACTTTCTTATTTATTTATAAAGTCTATTTCAAATTATATCCTACTGGGCCTTTCGCTCATGTTTCTATTGTTTTAATTATATTAAACCCCTCCCAGGCGAATCTAAGAGCAATGTGGAGTGGCTGGATTGTTTGCTACTGTTCGATCAAGTGAGGATTGTGTACATCCTCTTGGATATATGTAAGAATTTGTAAATTCTATAAACTTTGATATTTGAATAACTAGACTATGGATGGTGTCTGTAATGTTTTATTTACATGTCATGTATGTACGGTAATGAGATCCTGTGGATAGATACTGTAATTTATTTCAAGTAAGTGTGGGGCTCGTTGAAAATTTTCTTTATTATCATACGTTTAAACCCTAATCGAGCTCCACATCAACGACCCCTACTCTGGCACGTGACAGAGTGGTATCAGAACTCTAGGTTAAGAATCCATAGGATTGTACATACATGTGTGACATCAGGAATCCACTGAACCGTCTAGTTTCTTTTCAGATAAAGGAGATGCCGCCGCGTCGTAGGTCGGTTAACAACCTGAATCCACAGAACCAAGAGTTCATGGATGCCATGTATGCCGCTTTTCAAGGCATTGCCACTCGAGCTCAGAATGAGCGACTGGCCAAGGAAAGGAAGCAGAGTTACTTCCAGGAGTTTTGGCGTGCACCTATCCCCACCTTCAATAGTGAGGGAGGATCCCAAGAAGCGGAGTACTGGCTTGATTCCATCGTGAAGCATTTGAACACTATGGGAATAATGGAGGAATATTAGGTGGAATTCGCAGTGTATAAGATGGAAGGTCAAGCATGTACTTAGTGGAAGCAATTAAGAAGGAGACTTGATGTTGCGGGAATGACTTGGGAACAGTTTGAAGTTCTCTTTAAGGAACAATACTTTCCTCATAGTTACTAGGATGAAAAAGTAATAGAGTTTATGTCCTTGCTTCAAGGTGACATGTTGGTGAGGGAGTATGAGGCAAAATTCAATGACTTATCCAACTTTGCGGCATCTCTTGTGGAGTCTGGGCATTTGAAATGCCTGAAGTTTGAGAAGGGTCTCAAAAATTCTGTAAGGAGACCATTGGTGGCTCTAAGAATTCAAAATTTGTGAGACTTGGTGGCTGCTACTACAAGCATGGAACAAGACAACTTAGCCTATCAGCAAAGTAAAGAAGTAGCTGGTCGAGTTTTTGCTTCTGGTGGACCTTCTGCTTCAGGCGAGCCACAACGGAGTGGTAAAAGAAACTGCAATCAGGGACAGATTAGCGAGAAAATGATCAGTGGTGGCAGTAGTTCCTCTGGAACTGACAGAAGTGGTCCATATAGCCTCAAGTGTCATTATTGTGGGCAAATTGGCCACATTAGAAGGAACTATCCAAATCAGAATCAGCCGCTGACTCAACAATCTCAGAGTGAGGCTTCTTACGATCAAGGAAGACCGCCACAGTTTGTGCCACCTTATCAAACACAGCTGCCGATGCAAATGCCATACTCCTGTGCCAACTTACCGTCCACCTCAATATTCACAATTTTGGCCTCAAGCACCGGGACTGGTGCAGGTACCTCCGCCACAACAATATAGTCCGGGGATACAATGGCCCAATATTGGTGATAAAGGAAAAGGGAAAGCGCAGGGACAAGCGTATACCCTAGCCGGAGGTAGTTCTGGAGGATCGGCCAATAATATAGTGGTTGAGGGTATGATTCTGATCTCTTTGCACATGTATTGTTTGATATTGGTGCTATACACTCTTTTATATCAAGGTCTTTTGTTCGAATGTTGAAATTGAAATTTGAGAACTTGGAAGCTCCGATGACGTTGAACTCCCCACTGAATGTGTGGAGGTATTGAGTGTGTGTAGATCGTGTGAAATCACGATTGGGGGTGAGTGATTGAGAGCCGACTTGATTATCCTTCTGATGAGTCTGTTTGATGTGGTACTTGGAATGGACTTGTTGTCAAAATATGGTGCAATTGTTGATTGCTACCGTAGAAGGGTGATTCTAGTGACAAACTCCGGAGCGGTGATTGCTTATCAAGCGAATATGAATCTAGTCCTCGAAGAATGACTGTTGAAATACAACATTGGAGGATGCATGAACCTAGCTTGTTTCTTTTCCCTTCTTGCTCTAGAAGGTGAACCCGAGGTAACAGGAGATAATGTGGGAATTCCTGTGGTGGATAAGTTCGTATATGTATTTCCTCATAAGTTACCCAGTTTACTGCCAAATCGAGAGATTGAATTTTGCATTGATTTGGTTCTAGGAATGACACCTATCTTTATTCCTCCATACCGGACGGAGCCTGCTAAAATGAGAGAATTAAGAAAGCAGCTCAAGGAGCTAGAGAAAAAGGGGTACATCAGGAATAGTACTTCTCCTCGGGGTGCACCGGTGTTGTTTGTGAAAAAGCACGAAGGATCGCTTCGCTTGTGCATTGACTATCGTCAATTGAATAGGGTAACTATGAAGAATAAATACTCACTGCCGAGGATCAATGAGTTATTCGATCAGTTTGGTGGATCACAGTATTACTCTAAAATTGACTTGAGGTCTGGGTACTATCAACTGAAAATCAAGGAGGAAGATATCTTGAAGACTGCTTTTAGAATGTGATATGGACATTTTGAGTTTTTAGTGATGCCTTTTGGGCTGACGAATGCCCCAGCCACATTCATGGATCTAATGAATCAGGTCTTCCAACCGTGCTTGGATCAGTTTGTAATTGTCTTCATCGATGACATTCTGGTCTATTCGAAGACTTGGGAAGAACATGAGCAACATTTGAGAATTGTTCTTCAGACTCTTAGTGAGCACCAGTTGTATGCGAAAAAGGAGAAGTGCGACTTCTGGTTGATGGAAGTGAAGTTTCTTGGTCATGTGATATCAAGACAAGGAATTTTTGTAGATCCTTCAAAGATCGAGATTGTGTCACGGTGGGAAAGGCTAAGGAATGTGGTAGAAATTTGAAGTTTCCTCAGACTAGCAGAATACTATCGGCATTTTGTGAAGGACTTCTCGAGTATCGCGACACCGATGACAAGGTTGACCAGGAAAGAAGTCAAATTCGAATGGGACACTAAGTGTGAACATGTCTTTCAGGAATTGAAGGCAAGACTGACCAGTGCACCAGTTCTGATTATACCCGATAGTGAAGGGCAATATGGGGTGTACTCTAACGCCTCGGGGAGTGGACTTGACTGTGTCTTGATGCAAGGTGGATGTGTTGTAGCCTATGCATCTTGCCAATTGAAGTCACATGAACAGAACTACCCCACTCATGATTTGGAGTTAGCAGCGGTAATATTTGCTTTGAAAATAGGGACGTGTTATCTCTATGGAGTAAGGTTCCAAGTCTTTTCTGACCATAAGAGTTTGAAGTACTTGTTTACTCAGAAAAATCTGAACCCTACGCAGAAGAGATGGGTAGAGTACATGGAAGATTATGACTTCACGCTGCAGTATCATCCAGAAAAAGCTAATGTGGTAACTGATGCCCGTAGTAAGAAGGCTATAAGAATTATGGCATCATTAGCTTTGGAAGACTGGAAAATGACTAAACTTGTGAGCGAGTATGAACTTCAGTACCATGAGGATTATAACCGGGCAGTGGTGTATAATCTGATCTCCACACCGGCCCTTGTACAACAAGTCAAGCATAATCAGTGGCAGGACCCCCATCTCCAAGGAATCTGGATTCGAATCCAGAATGGAGAGTAACTCAAGGATTGGAGAATCTGAGAGGACGGGGCACTATACTTCCGCAACTGCCTAGTCGTTCCTAAGGTGGATGAGATTGAGAAGACGATTCTGCATGAGGCCCATAAGTCGCAGTACGCTATTCATCCTGGAAGCACCAAGATGTATCAGGATCTAAAGAGGCAGTACTAGTGGAGAGGTATGAAGAAAGACGTTCATGAGTACATCTCATAATGTATAACTTATCTCTGGATTAAGGCTGCCCATCAGAAGCCAACAGGAGAGTTACAGTCTTTACCTGTTTTGAGATGGAAATGGAAACACATCACGATGAAATCCTGATAGGACTATCAAGAACTAAGCACAAGTACGATGTCATCTGGGTGGTGGTGGACAGGTTGACAAAATCTGTGCATTTCATACTGTTTCGTGCGACGTATTCTCAGAAGATTCTAGCAGAGTTGTACCTGGAGCATGTTGTGACACTTCATGGAGTGCCATTGTCTATCACGTCTGATCGTGACACTCCTTTAATGCAAGTTATTGGAAAAGTTTCCAGAAAGTCATGGGAACAGAATTGAACTTCAGCACGGCATTTCATCCTCAGACTGATGGGAAATCTAAAAGAGTTATTCAAATTCTGGAGGATATGCTTCGTGCTTGTATTCTGAATTTTGGTGGAAACAGGAAGAAGTACCTTCACCTTGCTGAGTTTGCTTATAACAACAGCTATCAGGCCAGTATCGGTATGGCACCTTTTGAAGCTCTGTATGGTCAACCTTGTAGATCACCTGTGTGTTGGTTGGAACCAGAGGATCGATGCACTATTGGACCAGAGGTTGTCCAAGACAATAATGAGAAGATAATTGTGATTTGGGAATGATTGTTAACGGCTCAAAGTCAACAAAAGAGCTATACTGACAGAAGGCGTAGACGTGGCGAAACCTTACGTGGCGATCGTGCAACGAGTCGGTGTCGTGGCGTGTCATCTTGCCCTGCCGCCTGAGTTATCTCATGTGCATGACGTGTCCCATCTCTCCATGCTTCAGAAATGTCAAACTGAGCCTGAAGCGGTAGTACAATGATTTGACATTCCGATACAGTATGACGTGACATACGAGGAGACACCCGTTCAGATTCTTGATCGAAAGATGAAGAGTCTGCGTCATCGTGAGATCCCATTGGTGAAAGTACTATGGCAGCACCATGGAGTTGAGGAAGCGACATGGGAGCTTAAAACAACGATGCATGAGCGTTATCCCCATCTGTTTGCATTTTGAGGTAAGTCCTAGTTTCGAGGATGAAATTCCTTAAGGGGGTGGAGTTGTAACACTCTGAAGAATTTAATGTGATTAATTAAGGTAATTGAGATTTATTAATGTGTCTAATCTGGTTTAATCAATTGATTATTGATTTATAAATGTTTCTGGCATGTAAATTCAAATGACTCCAAGGTATTTAAATATTCTCAGTAATTATATTTTTGCCCAGAGGTGTGTTTGGGCACATTTCTAGATTTTCTTTTAATCTTGTGACACCTGTCTTCTGTTTTTCTTTTGTTTTTCTCTTCTTCCTTTTCCTTTCCTTTCCGTGCACTCTCTCTCTCCTCACTCTCGTTTTTCTCTCTCTCGCTCAGTTGTTTCTCTCTCTCCCGTTTTTGTCTCAAATCAACTGGATTTCAAACCAGAAAGGAATTTCAAGAAGTTTTCAACTTCAAGAGAAGGATTTTAGGTAAGATCTCTAAAAAAACTCTCTTGAATCTCGGATTTTTAGATTCAAAAACTTATTTGTAGTTCAAAATGGATTTTGATAGGTTTTGAGAAAAAAACTATAGTAGAAGTTGGAGATCTTGGGTTCTTTGGACTTGATTCAGTACCTAGAACCCAGATCTAGTGGTTGTCCCTTGAGAGATTTTGATTTGGGACTGGATTTACAGGTTTTTGAACTGATTTTTTGAGTTCTTTCGCACTGGTGTTCTCCACCGGTCACAGGTTGACCAGATTGGATTGGCCTCACCGATCGACCAGTTCGGTTGACCGGATTGCACACTATTGGTCGACCGGTGGTGTTGTACTACTCTGTCACCGGTCGACTGATGTACATGGGGTTTGACCCTGTTTGGCCTGAAAATGCTGTTTTGACCTTTGTTTTCAAGAAGGACCCAAAATAGCTTCATTTAGGGACCTAGAGTAGATGGATTAGCATCTTTAATCTATGTTTCGATATTGGACACCCTTGGAATGATGATTTGAAACATGAAATGGTTTGTGGAACTAGTAATTGAATTATAGGACACTTATAAGAAATCAAAAGGATATGATTGAGTCTGAATTACTTTAGAAATGAGATTGGAATCCTAAAGTATTGTCTTATAACAATGCTAGCTGAGGACTCGGATTGAGTGGCTTGAGGAAGTGGAAGCCGGAATAGTGCATCGCTAGTCACAGGTTTGATATTTACGAGGTAGGATTTATATCCCCTTTTCCTTGTGAGCCTGATTTTCAAAAAAAAAAAAAAAAAAAAAAATTGGCCTTGCAAATGTTTTAAAAAAAGGGGCTTGTTTGCAAAAGAAAAATATTTGAAAACTGTGGCTTGTTGTAGTTCACAGAATCCATTGCTTGTTGTAGTTCACGGAACCCATGACTTGTTGTAGTTCATGGGGCCCACGGCTTGTGTAGTTCATGGGATTATAATAACGATTTCATAAAATTTAATAAATGATTTCTTAAGGAAAGAGATCTTGTGAACCGGTAAACTGGTTGATGGCCTAGATAGGATGTAGAGAGTGGGCAGAACCCAAAACCCAGCCCGAAAAGGCTTGTGCACGTGGTTGTGTAAGTAATTTTTTATAAATTACTTGCTGATGTCTGTAATACGGTGATTTTCAGTTATATTTCCTTTGAGAAAAAGTATGTGAGATTCCGGCTGTTGTGTTGAAACTGAATGTCTCGTTTATTTATTTACAGCTTTCTTATTTATTTATAAAGTCTATTTCAAATTATATCCTATTGGGTCTTTTGCTCACGTTTCTATTGTTTTATATATATTAAACCTCTCCCAGGCGAATCTAGGAGTGGTGCGGAGTAGCTAGATTGTTTGCTACCATTCGATCAAGTGAGGATTGTGTACATCCTCTTGGATATATGTAAGAATTTGTAAATTCTGTAAACTCTTATATTTGAATAACTAGACTATGGATGATGTCTGTAATGTTTTATTTACATGTCATGTATGTACAGTAATGAGATCCTGTGGATAGATCTTGTAATTTATTTTAATTAAGTGTGGGGCTCATTGGGATTTTCTCTTATTATCATGTGTTTAAACCCGAATCGAGTTCCACGTCACCGACCCCTACTCTGGGGCGTGACAGTCGTTACATATAGATCAATCTCCATAAATAATTCATAATTAGAACTAGGTAGAATCCGTTAACCTCTCTAATTATATATTCATCCTTGAGTACCATAGATTCTCTAATGGATAGTGATTCATAAAACACATTCACGAACCAAAGCACTCTTACTAATCCAAGTTTCGAATCAACACTCAAGGGAATTATTTATCTGCTTCTTTCTCAAGAATAAATGGATTCCATCTTGTATAATAACATTCATGGCTACCTATTTCATCATGTCTCCAAAATACAAAGAATAGGATTCAGGGTCTCAGAATCCGTACCAAGTAAATTAAAAGACACAAATCTATAAATAGGAGTTTATTAAAAACCCAGGATTAAGATCATTTTATATATATAACCATCGGTAACTCAATTAGAATTTCTATACTTAACGGAAATTATTAGAAATTCGCATTGTGTCTGTGTCCCTATTCCACATAATCTTATTATGCGAAATACACTCATTCAATATCTCATTATATTAACAGTACGGATAACACCGTTCCATTCGAAATGGGAATGACATGTATTAATAGTGTTTTAATTAAATATTCTAAACTTTAATTAAATTCATTATGAACATTGCTTTTTGATTATTATCCTTAAACATTATTCTCTCGCATTTAACACTTATATACAATGTTTAAGGTCACATGAATAATCATGAAATTTTCATTGATATTCATAAAATATTCACAAATATATATACACATAAAATGATGAATATACTCTTTTATTAAATAAATAATAAATGTCATATTAAATCTAATACTTCTAGGACACCATTCCCAATAGTAACTTGGTGGGAGATTGAAGAAGTGGCTTAGTTTGTTACAATGTAAGCAATTTTGGGGCGTGTCAGGGTGACATATTGTAAAGCTCCAATGGTGCTGCGATTAGGGGTGTAAATCGGCCGGGTAGGGTAGGGTTGAACCAAAAAAATGAGCCTACCCGACTAGTTCGGGTTGAGAAAATTTTGAGCCGCGACACTCTCTTAAATCTACAAACCCGCGACGTTTCGGGTGACCTCGAGTAGGGTAGGGTTACTCGGGTTACTCGGGTTGGTGAAAGCAGATAACTAATAAAAAAATAACTAGAATATTTCAATTAGATTGGTACCCTTCTAACATGCAAAATAGTCCATATAAAATAAACAGTTTAATCTAGAAAAAATAAACCATATAAAGATAAACAGTCCATATAAAAATAGTCGCAAAATAAGACATGAAATAAAAGTTAGTCCACTCCAAACTGTTTAATCCAGAAAAATAACATCTTCATTCCCAACTTGCCCCTCATGTGTTGCAACAGAAGTTGACAAATCTTGAGAAGAAAACATAACAAAAAAAAATCATCAGAATCAAGTTTAGAACAACAAAATAAACAACAAAGAGATGAAATAAAATAAAATAAAAAGTAAAACGTAAAAAGATTACCTGACTCAATATCTTCATATTCATTAAATTCTTCCATGTCAATAAGGTTGATGTGCTCACGACTATGCAGCCAATTTTGTGTACAAATCAATGTCTCCACCATCTTGGGGCTCAATGAACTCCTAAAGGGATTGAGGATGCGGCCTCTGGTACTAAAAGCAGATTCTGAGGCTACTGTTGAAACAGGGATGGCAAGAATGTCTCTTGCAACTAGTGAGAGAACCTTGTAATTAGTTGCATTATTCTTCCACCATTCTAAAACATCAAAATTTGTCCAAGTTGGATCCTCCATAGGGTCTGTCAAGTATCTGTCCCCATCATTTTTGTACTCATTCACATTCTTCTCCTTCATTTTCTTAACAAAGGAGCTCCACAAACACCCTTTTCCTTCTGGAGTTGTTTTTGCCTCTGTTGTACTTGTTGTTGCCACCTCCCCACTACTTGCATTAGCCATAGATTCACCTTTGTCCCACTATAAACCTCATGCAGCCGGTACATAGTATCCTTCACATTCTTTGCTAATTTTTCAAAAATGGAAGAATCATACACTATAGAGAAATAATATGTCAAATATCCATTTTGTACCTAGGATCAAGTACAACAACCACAAATAGAAGACAATTTATATTCTCAACACTCCCCCAATACTTGTCATACTTCTTTTTCATACTCACTAAGGGTGTTCATGGGTTGGGTTGGTGCGGTGTATTATTTTTTTTCCCCCGCCCCAAAGGGTGCAGGTTGCACATATTTGGCCCTAACGATGTTAGAAAAATTTCACAATCCAACGATGTTCGGGTTGGGTTGGGTGTTCGGTTTTAACATTAAAAGAATCAAAGGTTTAAAGTTCAATATAATATTCAAACTTCATCATTAAATAGAAATAACAACCATATTTATCAGTCCATCTAACATCAAGCATGAAACAAAGTAGTCCATCCAACATCAAATACGAAGCAAACATAAATTAGTCTACACTTATAAATTAGTCTTAACATAAAACAAATAGCTTAAGCAAAGCAAACATAGAGGCTTAAATCTTAATTCAAATCCATCCAAAGCAAGCATTGCAACATCAACCATCTTTATCAATCCACACTCATAGGCTCCTCAATGGTTGTAGTAGGACATGAAGTCGAGTTATCTACAAGAGAAATGAAAATAGTTTAAGTAATAATTTGGATAGTTTAGAGTTCATATAATAAAATAGATTAAGATACATACAAATTATTGTCTTACCTAGATTTTCATAAGTCTCCAAGTCATCCAAATAGTCTCTTACTTGCATAGAATCATGTGTAGACTTCAACCAATTTTGAGTACAAACAAGAGCCTCCACCATCTTAGGATTCAAAGAACTCCCAAATGGATCCAGAATGCGACCACCAGTATTAAAAGCTTACTCGGAAGCAACTGTGGAGACTTGGACAACAAGTATGTCACAGGCAATTTGAGACAAAACCTTGAACTTCTTACTATTATCTTTCCACCATTCTAAAATATCAAAATCAGGGGTTAAAGGGTTCATATTCTCATCAGCTAGATACCTCTTCAGGTCATTTTTCTCCATATAATCCCCTCGTTGCTTCAAGAATTGACTTAACAACTCATTGACCGCTTGAACAGGTCATTCTTTAGGAGTATTTGCTACCATTTCTCCATTTTTTCCATTATCATCCCTTTTACCATAAAAGGACATCAAACTAGACAATGTTTCATCCACTTTTTTACATAACTTAGAGGCTGTGGTAGCATTATAAACCATGCTAAAACAGTACTGAAGATAGTCCCTCTTATATCTAGGGTCAAGTACAACAACAATAAACAACATACAGTTAATATTTTCCCCATTGCCCTAATATTTTTCAAACTTCCTTCTCATCCCAAAAGCCGTGGTCGACAACAAGCAATCACTACTTTCACACAACTCACTCAACTGTCTTTGAATGGAACAAATCTCATGGAAAAAAGTGTTGGAAGTGACATGTTGTGATGCACTAAATTTCAAAGTGACTTCATAAAAAGTCTTAAGAAATTGAACAAAAACCTTAGCATTTGCCCAATCTTCCTCCATTGGTGGTCCCACTTTTCTCTTCTCACCCTCTTCTTCCAAAAAGTATCCTAAGAACTTTTCATCCTCCTCTTCATATCTATCAAAAGCCTTTTGGAACTTAATAGCAACATCTAACATCATGTATGTTGAGTTCCACCTAGTTGGGACATCTAAAACCAACGAACCCTTATATTCAACTTCCTCTTGCTTCACACAATCTTTGAACTTTTGTAACCTTGCAGGAGAAGATTTGACATACTTAATAGCATTTCAAATTGTTGTTATTGAGCTATGCATCTCCTTTAGTCCTTCATTTACAATGAGATTAACAATGTGAGCAACACAACGTTGATGGAGAAATTCACCGTCCAAAACAGCGCCCTTCCACCCATTCACCCTCCATTTGAAATAACTCAAGGCTGAATCATTGGCTACAACATTATCTACTGTCACTGTGAAAGCCTTTTCAAGCCCCCATCCATGCATACATTGCTCAATCAACCTCACAATGGTTTCCCATTTTCCATTTGGCATGGTACAAAAGTTGATAATTGTCTTTTGAAGCTTCCAATCAGAATCAATGTACTGGGCAGTTAGACACATATAGTGTATGTTTTGCAAAAAAGTCCAACCATCAGTTGTAAAAGACACCCTCTTACAATCCTTACGTAAAGAAACTTTTAATTTTGCCTTTTCCTCACTAAACAATTGCAAAACATCTCTAGCAACTGTTATTCTTGAGGGAGGAATAAATTTGGGCTGCATTACTAGGCAAAATTGTTTAAACCCATCCCCTTCTACACTCCTAAACGACAGCTCATCCATGATAAACATCTTAGCTAAAGCTTTCCTACAAGCTTCTTTACTATACCCAATTGCCAACAAACCACTCCCACTTTCACTACTCGCTCCAAAACTTAACAATTTTTGCTTCTTATCTTCAACTCTAAAGGGATTATTTTTACATTTTTTTAAATGAACCAACATGCTACTTGTCTCGTGCGTTCTAGAACTACAAGCATAGTCCTTGCCACAGTAATTACACACCCCTCTTTCATCACTTGGACTCATCCCTTTCTTAATAGTAAAATGATCCCAAACCTCAAATTTCCTAACGGGCTTTTTCTTACCATATGACCCCTCATTCTCATCTAAATCAATCACATCTTTTTTTGGTGATCTAGGGGATGGTGTTTTGAAAACCACGTCAGAGACAGGCGATTCATTTGTTGTACGATTAGGGGAACGGGAAGATGATGCTACAGTTCCAGAGGTTGGGGTGTGGTTGTCAGATGATGATAGGAACTTGTCCATCCTAAACAAAAAATATAAAGCAAGCCATTCACATAACAGAGAGCATAGTGAACATGATGACTAATAGAAATCATCCAGAGCTTAGAAACCAAGCATTAGTATTAGCATTAATTGAGTAAATCTGAGTACCCTAATAAAACCAATTCATTCATTCCTCTGTGAAGGAAAGCAACCACAAATCTAAAACGAATAAATAAATAAAACCAATTCATTCATTTCTCTGTGAAACGAGTACCCTAAATTTAAGCTCATTTCTTGTATTACCAAAACTTGTGCTCATTTCATTTATAAAATAAACAAAATAAAAAATGTCTCCTTTCAGACAAATTCTTGAATTGGTAATGGGCAATACCAAAAGCCCGCCACAGAAAATTCATCAAACCAATAAACAAATGAAAAAAACAGATGGAAAACAACGAAACCATGAAGAAACGAATTTTAACGAGACAATCTGGAGTCCAGAGATAACATAGAATAACACTAAAACCAAAATGTAGCAATAGCACAGGTATTCTTCAGATTCTGGACAACAACGATAATCACAAATGTCGTTTTATTGAAATTAATTATATTAATTAGGTTCTATTTCAATTGGGAAATGTGGATTAAGATCATTCAAGAGAGAAATCGTTACCTCAAAAAAGTTTCTACTTGCTCCAAAAAGTTTCACTGCAGAAATAAAGCAGCTTCAGCCTTCAGTCTTCACGGGAGAGAGGAAGTAGAAAAGAGAAATGAAGAAGAGAAAAGGGGGGAAAAATGCAGAGGGCAAGAAGAAGCTTCAGCTTTCATGGGAGGCGAGGGAGACCGAGAGCTTGTGTTTGTGAAGTGTGAATTGAATATGATTGCCCTAATGCCAGCGGGCAGCCACTATCAATAGTCATTAGTCAACACGGAAGAACTTGGGCTATTGCATGTTGGGCAGTTGGGCTTGGGCCCAAAGTAAGCAGGTGGTGTATTTCATGCGGGTTAGGTTGGGAATTGCGGGTTTTTATTGGGTCAACGCATAATCCGCCCCAAACACTTCGGGCCAGGGGTATAATGGGCCAAAAAATTAAAAATAACAATGCGGGTTGCTTTTTTCGGCTCGGGTTGGGGCGGGGTGGTTTGGGTTTGCAGGTTGTGCGGGTTTATGAACAGCCCTAATACTCACAGCCATGAATGAAAGCATTGAATCATCTTGTTTGCTTAATTCAGATAGTTGATTTTGCATCTCACACAGCTCACGAAAGTAAGAATTTGAAGTAACATTCAAAGTGGCACTAAACTTCAAAGTTATATCATAAAAAGTCTTCAGAAATTTCACAAACACCTTAACATTCTTCCAATCATCATCAAGTGACGGCCCAATCTTCCGCTTCCCCCCCTCATCTTCCCGAAAATAAGACACAAACTTGTCATCTTCCTTTTCATATCTTTCAAAAGCTTTTTGAAACTTAATGGCTGCATCTGACATCATATAGGTGGAGTTCCATCTAGTAGGGACATCTAAGCATACAAGAACTTTGTATTCAATTTTCGCTCGCTCCACACATGACTTGAATTTCAGCAACCTAGCCGGAGAAGACCTCACATACCTCACAGCGTTACGAACAGCAGCTATGGAATTATGTAGGTCTTTTAAACCTTCATTGACAATTAGGTTCACTATATGGGCACAACACCTAACATGAAGAAATTCCCCACCTAAAACAACCCATTTCCACCCCTTAATCTTCCTTCTCAAGTAGGTAATCATAGAGTCATTTGAGCAGGCATTATCAACAATCATAGTGAATACTCTCTCAATACCCCAAGCATGCAAACATGACTCAATGACTTAACCAACACTCTCTCCTTTGTGACATGAAATTTGACAAAAGTTTATAATCCTTTTTTGCAAAGTCCACTCACTATCAACGTAGTGTGCAGTTAGACACAAATAATTAATATTTTGCACGGATGTCCAACAATCAGTTGTTAGGCAAATCCTTTGACTACCTTTACTAAATTCAGCCCTTAGTTTCTTCCTCTCTTCCAAGAAAAGTTGGTAAATGTCCTTAGCAATCGTAACACGGGAGGGGATAGAGAACCTAGGCTGCATCACTTGACAAAAATTCTTAAATCCTTCACCTTCAACAAACCTAAATGAAAGCTCATCTACAATCACCATTTTTGCTAACACTTTTCTGCAATGCTCCTTGTTAAAGCCTATAGCAACAAGACTACTCCCAGTTTCAGTATTTGTTTGGAAACTCATAGTTTTTTGCCTTTTGTCTTGGTTCCTATATGGGTATTTCTTGCATTGCTTTTCAATGTGAACCTTCATACTACTGGTACCGTGTCTCCTACTATCACACGCATATGTTGCCCCACAATAAATACACTTACACCTAGACTCATTTGGATCCCCACCCTCTATGATTTTGAAATGATCCCAAACAGGAGACTTTTTTTGTGAATTCTTCCTCTTCTTACTGTCTCCCTCCTCTTTTTCATTTCCAATTTTAGTGCTCAAATTAGGTATAGGGGTAGGGCTGGGTGTGGGAGTGGTTAAGGTAATGGGCTCTTTAGGCGTAGAGACATTTTCTATTTCAGCAGAGGACTTGCAAGTACTTTCGGAAGTTTTTGTCGGGTGGATGATAAATTTTTCCATCTAGCACGCAAGTAACCTAGAAAATAGATAACATATCACATTTTCAACGTCTAGTGAAAAGCCAACATATCACATATAAAAGCAACTTGTTCCTAACAGATTGTTCCTAACATATCACATATAAAAGCAAACATATCACATATCAACTAGTCTCCTTCTAAACTTGTTCCTAACAGATTGTTTGTGCATATTACACATATATAATATATATATATATATATATATATGTTGCATTGTTCACGGGAAAGCAACTTAAACTATATTTCAACATTGAAGAAAGCAAGCAACACATGAATTCCAAACCATTCTCTAACCTTTCTGTTTTCAATTGGTTTCTCCTCTTCCTGAATTCCAAACCAGAAACCAAAATCTTCAAAGTCTTCACTCTTCTTCAATCTTCCTTGGCTGGAAACAAACAAGTAGAAACAAAAAGATCCACTCACGAGCAGAGCCAGAAACAAACAAGCAGAAACAAAACCAGGCAATCAAAAACAGAAAACTCTAAGATTTATTGGATTTCAAGACATACTCAGCATTAATTCAGGCATCAATTCAGGCAGGAAAAATTCAACATGCAGCTAATCCATTAAGAGGTGGATTCGTGGATGACTGAAATGAGAACAAAACTAAACTAGAACCAAAAAACGACAACAAAACTAAGCGTTGAAATGTTGGACAACAAAACTTAAAACCTTCTTTCTCATGCTAAAAACGACAACAAAACTAAACCTTCTTTCTCATGACGACTGAAAATTGAAATGTTGGAATTCCAAACCGGTGATAACACAACAAAGTTTATTTCTTTCTCATGCTTGACAATCCGGTGGACAAAGTTTGGAGTCCAACACACATACGGTGAAAAAAAAAAACAGGCAGATTGATCAATGTTGACAATTTGGTGACAATCCAAAAAAACACATACGGTGACAATGTGATAAGTTGATAACACAAATCAATCAAGCAAAAAAACACTTACGGTGAAAAAAATTGGAAGATTGAGGCGGTGCGTGCGATTGTGAAGGCTGGGACTGGCGGCGGCGAGTGGCGACTGGGAGGCTAGGACTGGCGGCGGTGACTCGCGACTAGGAGGCTGGGACTGGCGGCGGCGAGTGGCGACTGGGAGGCTGGGACTAGCGGTGGCGAATGGCAACTGCCGACTGGGTGGGTGGGAGCCAGGAGGAAGGAAAAATGAAACGGAAGAAAAGAGTGA
This sequence comes from Morus alba, assembly GCA_012066045.3. Classification (NCBI taxonomy): domain Eukaryota; kingdom Viridiplantae; phylum Streptophyta; class Magnoliopsida; order Rosales; family Moraceae; genus Morus; species Morus alba. Next base: position 15,877,808 of record CP050225.2, on the reverse strand, counting down.
AAGATTTGGGGGATAAGGGATTTCTGACACTCACAGTCTCACTCACAAAGTCACACCGTGTATTGTAACACAACAAACGACACAAGTTACAGTGTCACACAACAACACAATCACATTACTCTCTCTCATTAGTAATTAAACGGCCGGGTCGGAGCAACTCGGGTGAGCAGTTGCCCCACCCGCAGCCCAACCCGCAAATTGCGGGTTGGGCCTATTATAATCCAAAAAAGAAAAAATAAAATAAAATAAAGCCAACATTTTCGGATAGGGTTGGGTGGGTTTGTCGGGTTTGGGTTCAATTCTTACACCCCTAACTGCGATATAGCATATGGGACTGTCGAAAGGATCACTATTATTGTGACTTAATTTTACTCCAGCCTGGCAGGTGTGGGAAGTGGTTTGGCGTTGAGCATTTTGGTGCGAGAGAGAATGTCTTCAATATAGTTGGTCAGAGTAAGATGCAAGCCTGAAGGAGTCAGTTTGGCTTCAGTGCCAAGGAAAGAGTGAATAGCGCCCAACCATTTGAGAGCAAACTGCTTATCAAGATGGGAGACAAGCTGATCAATAAGTGGTGGATTGTTCCTGGTGACCAATATGGCACAACATAGACCAGCAGATAAATCTTGACTGCCGTTGATGAAAAAGAAAAGAGATATGTCAGAGGTGGAATTGCAAAAACCCTAGTGTAATAGTGCTTAACGGAGCCGATCAAACCAAGCGTGTGGGGCTTGTTTTAGGCCGTAAAGAGCGCGGTGAAGGCGGCATACATGAGCTGCATTAGATGGGTCTTCAAAACCAGGGGGTTGCTGCATGAAGACTTGTTCTTGAATCAAACCATTTAAAAAAATGTTGTTGGCATCCCATTGCTGAAGGGGCCATCAAAAAGTAACGGTCGGAGATAGGATAATGCGAACAGTGGCCAGTTTGATAACCAGAATGAAAGTCTAAGAGAAATCAACACTAGGAGTTTGATGGAAGCCTTTTGCAGCAAGGCACGCCTTCCGTGATTGTAAGGAACCATCAGGATTGTATTTAGATCAATAAATCCATTTGCAGACAATGATTTCCATGGATGAGGTAGCGAGAACTAAGGTCCAGGTGTTATTGCATTTGAGGGCCAATAATTCCTCCTCCACAGCAGCCTTCCAAAGAGGATGAGCAAGAGCTTGAGGGGCTAAGGTAGGTTCTGGTGATGTGAGGGTGGCTTAATAGAAGAATTTGCGAGGTTCGAAGGTGCCAACTTGAGAGCAGGTGACCATCAGCTGTGGTGGTGGTGGTGGTATGGTGATGGATTCTCGTAAGGGTGAGCAGGGAGGCGTGACAGGTTGGGATGTTACAGGTATTTGAGATTCGGTTTTTGGGGTAGGTGGATCAGGTGGTGGAGAGGTTGTTGTGAGTGGTGTAGGAGAACCAAAACCAGAACCAGGGGTGGTAGTTAAAGCCAGTGTAGCACTGGAAGAATGATCATGTCGCCTTGGAATGCTCGGAGAAAAATCAGTGGCTATAGGAACAACGTGTAAGGGAATTTGACTTGACTCGGCTGTGTGTTTAACATGAAGAAGACAAGGAAAGAAGGCCAGATCAGTTTTGTAAAGGAATTCATTCTCGTTGAAGACAACATTTCGAGAAATGCAGACACGACCGAACTGGGAAAAGCAAGTGTAACCTTTATGGGCAAAGCTGTACCAACAAAGAATCATTTGAAAGAGTGAAAATCAAATTTGTGCAAGTTGGCCGCAAATGAGGAAAACAAACTGATCCGAATACTCAAAGGAAAGTGTAGTCAGGTAATTGATTAAACTGGTTGTGATGTAATGATTTATTGGTGTATGGAATCGATTTATTAAGTATGTGGTTGATTGAAGATGTTCGATGGGCATAGTTGTTTTTCAACTTATTTTCTGAATTGAATAAAAATGTTAAGAGCATTTGATCTTAATTTGAGTGCGAAGATCCATGTAAAGTGAGTATAATCGTCAAGAAAATGTATAGTGATAACGAAAACCTTCCAATGATGGTACTGCTGCTGGTACCCATATATCAGTGTGCAAAACTTCCAAGGGTTGTGTGGTTTTGTCTTGTGTAAGAGAAAAAGGAAGAACATGATTTTTGCCAAATTGACAAGCATCGCACAAAGATAACTTGAACTTTTCATTACCTTTGATTGATGAATTACCAAATATTGGACTACAGGGCCAGAAGGGTGACCCAACCACAAATGCCATAGATTAGGATTACTAGACTAACTCTGACTCAATAACATACGCTTAAAAGGACTCGATGACTTATGAATGGACACGAACAAAGACTCGACCTGTAGAAATTTTATTTTCCACAGCTGTGAATATTTTCCTAGGAGCATTTAGGCAATATAAACCATCTTCAAGTGAACCGGCCAAAAGTACCTCCCCCGAGCTCTCGTCATTCACAAAACAACAATTATCATGAAATTCAATGAAAACATGGTTATCTGAGATCATGCTTGCTACACTTTATTAGCATTTTTAAGGTGTAAATCTCTAAGTATAATGGTTAAGATGGTGTTAACAGTGTGGTGGATTGCTAGCCCTTGCCCGTTTCCAATAGTAAGGCGATTAGCTCCAGTGTACTCTGACTTGAGGCTCAAGTTAGACAGATCATTGGTAATGTGGTTGATTGCTCCGCTGCCAAAGTACCAAGAAGGATCTACCACTGTTGACGGTATGGTCTCCATGGCTGCCAGCTGATTAGTGTACTGAGACAGTTAATTTTTGTCAATCCAGTGGTAGTAGTTAAGAGCAACATGGCCCTTTTTTCCATAGACTTAATGGGTTTAGTGCCATTTCCACGAGCTCCGCGGCCACCGCGACTATTGTAGTTGCAGAAGTTGTTTCCTCTGCCTCTTATGTGTGACCTTTCAAGGTTTTGGTTTGGTGCATTGGTCCAGGTTATTATTGGAGTCAAAATTCGGTGAGGTAGTTTATAGATCAACTTGTGAGCATGTATTAAGCCGCTCAAGTCTGGCCTCTTGGCTCAAGAGCATGGAACAAACGACTTGAAGAGAGAAAATCTCTGGTCGAGAGGTAATACTGACCACGACAGGGTCGTATTTAGTACCAACTCCAGCCAGGAAGTACATGATTAGATCCTCATCGAGAATTGGGGGCTCCAGCAACGGCCAAATTATCAACGATTGACTTCATTTTGGTCACATAGTCATCAATGCTTATTGCCCCCTTCTTGGTGCTTTGCATTTGTATTTTCAGTTGTAGCATTCTAGCCTTCGAAGATGAAGCATAGAGGCTATGAACTCTAGTGGGCATGGTTTCGTTCCATCTATGTATCATTCAAGATCATTGCGTCTGAGGATTGGAAGAACCCATGACTGCCACACCAGGTAATTTGTTCTGTCAAGCTTCAATGGCAAAACAAAGTTGAGGCTGCCATAGGGATGAAGTTGAGTGGAATTACTTGAGCTTCCAACTTACTTTGATGTTTTTACCATGGTCGGAGCAGCCATCGCCGATTTCGACGACTTGGTGCTTTCGATGTTGGTCTCAGAAAGCTCTGATAGCATATTTGGATCCATACCAGAAGTAGAATATTAAACAAGAAAAAGAAGAAAACAAAGTAAGCAAAAAGGAAATAAACCAAATGTGAAATTTAGAAATAGCCTCAATCAAAATCTCTGAGGGCTCAATCTTTCAATATTTATAGCAGGTATAGACGGAATATAAATCTGTCTGAGGGCTCAATCTTTCATTATTTATAAAAGATACAGAAGGAATATAAATCGGTTGCACAATTGTGCTATCATCAGAAGTTTGTTACATAAGGAATTTTGCAATGATTATAATGACAAGGCTCTACTTGACCCCAACATGTCTAAGTTAACGCTTATCCTTTGCTTGTTGATTTTGATATGCAATTTTACGTTAGACTTCTGAGGGGGCAGAGGTAGAACTGCTGATTGTTCCATAACAAAAGGGATCTTGAATGAAGCTTTGTATCCGCGCGAATCTTCCCACCTCTGTGGGATTTGGTCTTGTCGGTCATTGGATTAGTTTGATACTACTGTGAATATTAAAAAAATTATTTTTAATTATGCTAAGAAAAATAAGTAATTATTATAAAAAAAAGCTGAGTGTTTAGTAAACTATAATTATAATAGATGTGCTAATTTTATAATCAGTGTAATAGTATTTAATAAATTATGAGATTAAATTACTAAAAATTACAACTATATTATATTATATTATATTATAATATATATATAATTACAATAAAATATATAGTTATTATTATATTTAACATAATAAAAAAAAATTATTATTATATAATTATGATATACAATATATTAATATTATTAAAATAATAATTAAAATAATAAAAAATAACTATTATATTATATTATACTATAAAATAATAATATATATAATTATAGTATAATGTATATTTATTATTATATTTAATATAATACAATAAAACTATTATTAAATAACATATTACATAACTAACTATGATATAAAATATAATAATATAATTAAAATGGTTAATATAATTACAATGTTATAAAACATATTATAATATTAAATAAGAAATATTAATATTTCAGTTATAATATAATTAAAAATTACAACTATATTAATTTATATTATATTATAATATCTTATATGTAATGATTGAGAAAATCTCAGATTTTAAATAATACAATTTATGTATTTAAGTCAAAACTTCTCTTAGAAAATATTGTTGATGGTTGGATTTCGTCAATAATAAACCAGCCGGATTACCTTGGGGTTTCCCTTCGGGTTATTGGCCTATAGGAGTAATCAAAGTGTGGATACTAGTTTGATTTGAGTATTAGTGTATTTAAGCAAATTGTATGTAAATGAGTAAAAGGAATTTTGTAGTGGTTCACTCTTCAAGATTAGAGCTACATCCACTGTGAGTATTGTATTTCTTTTGGGGAGATTACAATTTACAATAATTGCTATCTCTCACTCTCGTTTCCTCTAAAAATCCCTGAAACCCTTCTCTATTGGGGGTCCTTCTTTTATACTTGGGCTTCCTTCACTGGGTGGGTTTCCTTCATAGGTAGAAACACTTAAGTGCTCTCCCTTTCTAGGCCCAGACATAGCCCACTAATTTGTACTATTCACTCAACCAATTAGTCTTCTATTATGGCTCTTTGACTCTCCGTAATGCTTTTCTGTCCCCTGTGAAGCGATTTGTAAACTTGCAATTATTGCTGTCAGACGTATCTCACTTTTGCACGTAACCCGCCGTGTCTTAAAGGGACGTTCCCCTCGTCGCCAGCACTGTTTAGCCTTTCTCGTCCTTTCTAGCGATCCTTTCTGCGGTTGAGGGATCTTGACGCCTTGATCCAGGCGATGTTATCCGTCAACGCGTCATGTGCTCGTCGCCCTAATCGAGGACTTTATCTACGGGCTCTGCAACTGATCTTGAGGGAAACGAGCATCGAGGGTTGTGTGCTTGGCAGAGAGTAGGTACGGCCATGTGTCATGGTGCCGTTGGTGTAGGTGTCCATCACAATTTTCCACACAACAGCTACCCCCCAGGTCGAGGGCTCCTTTTTTAGGCGGCCTCGAGCTCCAGGTTCGATTGTCCTCTCGTGCTTCGGGTGTGGGAAACCGGTCCTGAGCCTTCGTCCGTAATGATGGCCTGGGTGCTTTGGGTGTGTAACCGTCACGTCGATCGGTCTGGCATAATGATGAGTACCCGTTTTCCAAGAGGACGAGTCTTGACCGTCAGATTTGGGTCCCTTCGATTTCCCGCCCTCCTTTACGACCGTTACATCTGGGTAGTAATCCCTTGCCGTTGGCTTTTGAAATTTTAATCCAACGATCAGGGTTGAGGATGTCTTTCCGTTTAAATACCCTTCGAAAATCCGAGAGCCATTTTTTCCCTCTTCAAAACTCTGAACTTCTTGCTGCTTTTTGCTGAGACATTTGCATTGTGCCGGAACTCCATTTGTTGAACTTCTGACGTTATTCTTCCTTTTCTCCGTGGTGCGCTACGAAACCGTCCCAGATATACTTCTTCACCGGTGAGTTTCTGAATCTCTTCTCACTTTGCGTACTCGCGGGGTTTCCCCCATTGTGTACCTGGAATATATAAATATGTATGCATAAAATGATAATATAAAAGTTCAGGAGACTTACTTTGTTGTGTTCTGTCGTACTGGATGTCCCAGCTTTTACACACGCACATTTCTTTTTGTCTGTGTCTCTGGTTTCTGGGTTCTGGGGAACCCATGATTCCCATGAACACTCGTCATCATGATTCTTATATGAATGGTCGACGCCAAGCAGTCGTCGTTTAGCATAGTCATCGTTTATTCCTCTCGACGTTTGGGTTTTAACTTAGCTTTTTGTCCTTTTTATTACCAGAATAATGGCCCAAAGTTCTCCCAAACAAGAGGATTCTTCTTCTGTTGTCTGTTCTGACCCCCCTTCAGTGGTGGAGATCTTATGGACCTCTTCATCTTCTAGTGTCAGCTCTGTGCTTAGGGACATCGAGGACGTCGAGGGAAATTTTGAGCCAGACGACGACTTCAGAAGTGAATTCAGTAGCGTCGAACGGCTGATAGATCAGGTGGTCGAGCGGATCCCTTTTACGGGAGGCAGCATAAGTGGGGTAGCTGCCGCAATGGTGGACACCCCCCTGGCCGCCACGAGTGGTGACCAGATAGGCCTTCCTTTACAGTCGATGATGTAGCGTCGAGGGTCTGAAATAAGGATATTATTCGGGCTATGAAGGAGGGATGCATTGACGGGAGGTGGTTCGAGTACCTCCTCCCGGGCAAGCATTTTAGAACCAGCATGCCGCCAACCGGATACCTTCCGGTCTACAGAAGAGCGGTAACTGGGGGGATGACACTCCCGATTCATCCCTTTGTAAAAGACTACTGCCATTTCTAAGGCATCTCTCCTGCCCAATTGGCACCGAACTTCTAGTACTACTTTGCAGGAGCCTGGATTCTATGGAACCAGAAGTTCGATATGGAACTCCTACTAGATGAGTTCCGTTTTATGTACAAGTTGTGCCACGTTGCCAAGTGCGATGGGTGGTACTTTCTGAGTGCCCACGGGAGGGCTCAACCTAGGTTTGGGAAGCTCATTCTGGGCATTCCCTCGTTGTCACATGGTTGGAAGCCCATGTTTTTCATGATTCGTGGGTCTTTTAATTTTCATCCCAACGACCGTCGGCCCCGCCGAAGGCTGGTGCAGGCGGCGTTTGGAAATATGAGTAAGCCCCTCGATTCTCTTTTATCTGACTTTGCTCCTTCTCTTTTTTTTTATATGTTGATGAAGAGTCTTTCATTTTACAGTTAATCAGGACCGGCCGAAGTTCTCTGGCAGTAGTTTGGAGAGGATTGAGGAGGCTCTTTCTTATCCGTCGGAGATTCGCCATATTGAAACGCTCCTGACCAAAGAGAATCGTCGTGCTTCCGACCTAATTCTAGACCTCCCTAAACCTTCGGATCTTGACGCCGTCCGCACGTACTTCCATTTAAGTAACGAGGGTAATTACTTTTCTCAACGCCTTGTAGAATTAAGATTCATACTTTCCTAACGCTGACGGTATCTTCCTTTTGCTGCTAGAGATGGCACCTTTGAGGATCCAACTTCCCGGGGGCCAACGGCCGGCGCCGAGCCAACAACCGCCCGTCAGTCAGCCCCGCCAGTCAACAGCCTTCGCAAAGGGGAAGGGGAGGGTTGCTCTTCTTGCCGCTACCCGAAGGGCAAAAGGCCAAGCACAAGAAGAGGCGTCTCGAGGGAGCCGGCCCGGCGGTATCGATCGATAACACCTCGACCTTTCGTGGTACCCCATTCTGATGTCCGCGTTCCCCGGAAGGGCCAGAGAGCGTGTTGATCCCGGGGAAGATTATGGGCCAATTTACAGGTGTCGGATATTTCGACGCGGTTTCAAGTGCTAAAACTCCTCCTCGCTTCCTCATCTTCCAGGCCTTATATGAATCGTTCCTCGAGCCCCATTGGGTCGCTGCAACCCAGTCTTTCATCGTCGACTGCCAACGCAAGCAGATCTCCTTCCAGATCCACGTAAGGGTTTTTTTTATTTTTTTATTTTTTACCTTCCCTGATTTTTTGCAATTTTCCAGAGCCTCGTCTTTTCCCTTCTTAACCTCCTTGACCTAGTCAAGGTTGAGGAGCGTAAGGGCAAGATGGATGATTTGGAGGCCAAGCTTAAATCTCGCGTCGATGAGGCCAAGAAGGACAGGGACGATGCCGTCGAGGCGAGGGCCCAGCTGAAGGCCAAAGTTGAGGACCTTACTCAGTGGGCAGACTCGTCTGAGAAGAAATTGGTTGAGACAATTGTAGAGGCCCAGAATCGCTATACCGAGGGAAAAGTCGAAGGGAAGATGGAAGCTGAGGCCGAGGTCGCCGCAACCTTCGACGCCATACGGGCGGAGATTATTAAGGAGTTCAAAGCTTCTCAAGAGCTCCTGGATATCCGCAACAGGGATTTCCAGTCAGTGGGTCAGCAAATTGTTGACCTAATCAAGAAGGAGCGTCCTGAGTGGGACTTGGGCTTCCTTTACAACTCTCCCACTCCTGCTGGCGACGAGGGAGTGTCTCCTCCTGAGGGCGATGAAGAGAATGCTCCCTCCCTTGGTGGCAGCATGGAGCCAGCGGCTGGTGGCGGCGATGCTTAAGGAACCATCTTTTGTCTTTCTTTTTGTTATTTCTTTTGGGAATTCTTTGTAACTAAATATTTCCTTCAGACAATTTTTATGTTACCTGCATTTATATATATATATATATATATATATAAAGGCAATGGATTTTGTTCATACCTTGATTCATAATCATTGCTTTTATTTTTCTTTCTCTTTTAGAAAATTCCTTGGAATTTACTAAGTGTTGTCCTTCCTCCTTGGAGGATCTGACGTCGAGCTCACCCCTTAGGGTCATCGTCTTAGGAAATTTCTTGGAATTTTACTAAGTGTCTCGTCTTTCCTCCTTAGAGGACTTGACGTCGAGCTTACCCCTTGGGCTCGTCATCTTAGAAAATTCCTTGGAATTTCACTAAGTGTCTCGTCTTTCCTCCTTGGAGGATTTGACGTCGAGCTTACCCCTTGGAGTCGTCGTCTTAGGAAATTCCTTAGAATTTCACTAAGTGTCTCGTCTTTCCTCCTTGGAGGATTTGACGTCGAACTTACCCCTTGGGGTTGTCATCTTAGGAAATTCCTTAGAATTTCACTAAGTGATTTGAGCGCCTTCATTCCCCCCGTGTCTGTTAAATACACCCTTGGGTTTTCTTTTAAGCAGACACGTTATTAAGGGGTCAATCTATTTCATGCTGAAAACATATCAATTTATTCTATTTGCAAACAATGTACAATTGAAATGCATAAAAAATTTCATACATTACTGGTAGTACAGTCTCAGTTGCTCAGCATTCCACGGGTGCTAAACCTTTTTGCCGTCGAGGCTTTCTAATATGTAGGTGCCGGGTCATAGTGTTTCTCTTATGCGATAGGGCCCTTCCCAAGTTGGGCCCAGGGACCAGTGTTTTTGGGTTTCGTGCTCTGTGTTACCTTTTTTAATACTAGGTCTCCCAGGATTAACCTCTTTTGCCGAACTTTCTTATTGTAGTATCGCGTCGTTTGTTGCTGATAAGCGGCGAGACGTAGTTGGGAGTCGAGTCATTTTTCTTCCAATAAATCGAGTTCTCCGTTCATGCCCTCTGCGTTATCCTCGTCGTTGTGAACTACGGTTCTTAGAGTCGGCATCTCAATTTCTATAGGAAGTACAGCCTCAACGCCATACGCCATGGAGAATGGTGTTTCTCCTGTTGTAGTCCAGCTTGTTGTTCTGTATGCCCACAGAACTTTAGGAAGTTCCTCGACCCATCTCCCTTTTAGGTCATCGAGTCTCTTTTTGAAGGTATATTTGAGTCTTTTATTGACCGCCTCGACTTGCCCATTCGATTGTGGATGGATCGGGGCCGAGAAGTCTTTTCAGATGCCCAAACTATCGCAGAATCTGCGCATCGCGGCGTTATCAAACTGTTTTTCGTTGTCAGATACTATCGAGTGTGGAACCCCAAACCTGCATATGATGTAATCCCACATGAATTTGGTGCAGGCTGCTTCTGTGGTTGTAGTTAGGCCTTGGCCTCAGCCCACTTTGTGTAATAGTCTACCGCAACGATCATGAATTTCAACCCCCCAGGTGCAGAATGTAATGGCCCGATCAGGTCAATCCCCCATTTGGCAAAGGGCCACGGATTGAGAATGGAAGTTAGCTTTTCCGAGGGTGCTCTAGGAATCGTGGCATACCTTTGGCATTTATCGCATCGTCGGGCGTACTGAAAAGTGTCCTTTTTGAGTGTGGGCCAGTAGTATCCTTGCCTCAAAACCTTTAGCGCTAAAGATTGTCCCCCGGTATGATTGCCGCAGACTCCTTCATGTATTTCTTGGAGGACCTTCTGGGCCTTGGCATCATCTAGACACCGTTGTAGAGGTGTTGAGTAGCCTCGTCGATAGAGCAAGCCATCGTATAATAAGTACCTGGCGGCTCTGTACCTGATTCGTCAGGCCTCGTCTTTATTATTCGGTAGCTGCGCATCCATTAGGTATCATATGAGTGGTGTCATCCAATTTTCACCTTCTTTGACACTAAATGCCTTGGCGTGCTCCTCGATGGTCAGCCATTCCAATTCTTCAATAAGGACAACACTTAATGTGTCGGCATCCCTTGATGCAGCCAACTTTACCAATGCATCGCGTTTGCGTTTTCAGCTCGTGGAATCTGGAGTATCTCGTAGTTTTTGTACTTAGCGAGCTCCTCTTTTACTTTTCTCAAATATGCCCCCATCTTCTCACCGCGTGCTTGGTACTCCTCCTTTACTTGCGCGACGACTAGCTGGGAGTCGCTGCAGATGCTGATCCTCTCGACCTTTAAGTGGTTAGCTAAACGTAGTCCGGCAATTAAGGCTTCATATTTCGCCTCATTGCTCGACGCCTTAAATTTAAATCGTACCGCCGAGGTAATCCTGTGGCCCTCGAGGCTGATTAGTAAGATGCCGGCTCTTGATCTATTTTTGCTCGACGCCCCATCTACATAAAGCTTCCATCTTATAACCTCGGTTTCTTCAGATGGAGTAGGGGTCGGCCTATGAGAGAATTCAACCAGAAAGTCGGTGAGCGCTTGGCCTTTAATCGTGGTTCTTGGCATGTACTTTATGTCGAACTGGCTTAGTTCCACCGACCATTTGAGGAGTCGATCGGACGTTTCCAGCTTTTCTAAGGCCTGTCTTAATGGGTGGTTTGTGAGAACTCATATTGTGTCGGATTGGAAGTAGTGCCGAAGCTTCCTCGAAGCTATCATCAAGGCGAGGGCTAGACGCTCCATTTCACTGTATCTTGACTCGGCGTTGAGGAGTCTTTTGCTCACATAGAAGATCGACAATTGTACTTTTCCTTCTTCCCTTATCAGTACGGAGCTCACGGCGTGCTAGGACACGGAGAGGTATAGGCTGAGCCCTTCGTCAGCGTTTGGTTTTGATAAAATTGGGGGTTTGCCCAAATACTCCTTCAGTTTTTGGAAAGCCTCCTCGCACTGTGGTGTCCATTCGAAGTGCTTGTTTCCTTTCAAAGCGTCGAAGAAGGGGACACACTTGTCAATGGCTTTCGATGTGAACCTATTTAGGGCGGCGACACAACCTGTCAACCTCTGCACCTCTTTTAGTTTTGTTGGCGACCGCATGTCTTGCAAGGCTTTGATTTTCTCCGGGTTGGCCTCAATCCCATGGCTACTGACCATAAAACCAAGAAACTTCCCCGATCCAACACCGAAGGCACATTTCTAGGGATTAAGTTTCATGTGGTATTTTCTTAATATGTCAAACATCTCTCCCAGATGATTGACGTGATGGCTGGCCCGGGCGCTTTTTATGAGCATGTCGTCGACATAGACCTCCATTGTTTTGCCGATCTGTTGAGCAAACATCTTATTTACCAGCCTTTGGTAGGTAGTCTCTGCATTTTTTAGGCCAAAAGGCATCACCTTGTAGCAGTAGAGACCCCTATCGGTTATGAAAGATGTGTGCTCTTCGTCGGCTGGATGCATGGGGATCTGATTGTATCCAGAGTAAGCGTCCACGAAGCTTAGCATTTTGTGTCCCGCCGTGGCGTCGACCATTTGATCTACTCGAGGAAGTGGGAAGCCATCCTTTGGGCATGCTTTGTTGAGGTCGCTAAAGTCGACGCATGTTCTCCAGTTCCCGTTGGGTTTGATTACCAAGACAGGATTAGATACCCAATGTGGATAATGCGCCTCCCGGATGAACCCACTGTTGATTAACTTGTCGACCTCTTCCTTTAGCGCTTTGTACCTCTCAGGGTTCATTGGTCGCCATTTTTGGTGCTTGGGAGGATACATGGGGTCGACGTTTAGGGAATGACACATTACTTAGGCGTCGATTCCTTCCATGTCGGTGTGGCTCCATGCGAAGACATCCAGGTTCTGCCTGAGGAAATTTTCAATCTCACTTTTGAGTGGTGGGGTCAAGTCCAAACCTATTTTTAGTATTTTGGTGGTCCCGCTTTCGCCAATCTAGATTTCTTCCAACTGTTCGACGGGCTGAGACTAAGTAACTTCCTCTTGAACCCTAGGGTCTATATCCTCAATGAGGCTTTGTTGAACCATCCTCATTTCTTGTCTCCCTAGCTGGTCATATCTGTGTAGGATATCAGAGTATGCAATCCTAGCTTCGTATTGGTTGCTCTTAATTTCCCCTACGCCGTTTGGGTGGGGAATTTGACCTTTTGGTGGTAGACGGAGGTTACTGCCCTTCATCCCTGAAGGGTTGGTCTCTCGGTTACTGCGTTGTATTGGGAGCCTCCTTTGATGACCACAAAGTTGGCCATCGTTGTTGCCTGTCGGGGTTTTTCTCCGGCGGTTATAGGTAGCTGTATAGTTCCTTGAGGAATGACAGAATCTCCGGTGAACCCGTACAGTGGCCTGGTGGTTCTTTCCAACTGCTCCTTAGGGATCCCCATTTTCTCCAAGCAGTCGGAATATAAGAGGTCCACCGAACTCCCATTATCCCCCAAGATTCGACACACGGTGTGGTTTCCGATCACGGCTTCCACCACCAGTGCGTCACTATGGGGGAAATGGACTTCGCTAGCGTCATCCTTATTGAAGGCCACGTCAGTGTGGCTATGCCTCGGGGCTTTTGCGGCGGAGATGTTCCAGAACCGTTCCTGGTATACCCCCTTGGCCTCGTGGGCGTAGTCCTTCTACGATCTCTGTATGTCTCTTCCTATGTAGGGGCCGCGAGGGGCAGAAATGCATATGGCGCGACGGGTTTAGATCTTTTTAAGGCGCTGGTTCTCCTCTCGACATCGACCGTCATTTTGCCCGCCATGGCCGTCATTGCGATGTCTTCATTCGGCCTGAATTCCTGGAGCCTTCCCTCACAGATTATTCTTTCGATTTCATCCTTGAGGTGGTATGAATCATTGGTGTGGTGGCCGACATAGCCATGGAACCTACAAATTTCTTCTGGTTTTCCTTCAGCTGAGATCTGACTTCATGGGTTACAGTCGGTGGCATATTTCCTCGATCGATCCGGTTGAAGATCTCCTCGACGCCACCGCCGCCCATGGTAGGTGTCGTATTTACGAAACGGTGAGGCCTGCGGGTATCCTCCTGCCTTGGCTTTTTGGCCTCTAGTGCTCCTTGCATCGGGGTTGGTTGCTTGTCCCCGCTTCCTCCTCCTCGACGCTTCTTCTCGTCTTGTTTTGATGACGTCGACCCCTGCTCGGCCCATTTACCCTTATTGGACCTATGATCAGGGTCGTTGGCATCCGCCTCTTCAGCATTGATGTATCCTTGCGCCCGTGTAAGGAACTCTTTGTAGTTGGACAGGGGTTTTTGGTTTAGCTCCCTTTTGAAGGGAGTTATCTTCTTCATACTGGACAATGCCCCCATCAGGGCTTATTTGTCTGTGATATCCATCGTAGCGGCGACGGCCTCGCCGTATCTGGCAAGCCACTCTCTTAACGTCTCATTTGGCTTTTGGTATATCGTTGTTAGGTTCTGTTTTGGGGGTATGTATTTTTTAACCCCAATGAACAGGAGGGAAAATGCTTCCTGTAGCTCATCCCAGCTGGAGATAGAGTTTGGCTTCAGCGTCCGGAACCATCGTTGGGCAAATTCCGTTAGGTGGTTCCGAAAGGCTTGGCACATGATCTCCTCGACGTATCCGTGCAAGAGCATGTGCCCCATATACATTTCTAGATGATCATCGGGATCTCCTCGTCCATCGTAAGGTGGGATCGATGGCGACCTGTATTTATCTGGGAGAGGGGACGCCATTATCTCCGCGATGAACGGATGGTCATGAGTGCTTCTTTCCAGATCAGTCTTCTTTCCAGGTTAGCCATGCGTTCCATGAGGGTCAGCGCTTCTTCTGTTGAAACCAATGAACCAGCAGCTCCCAGCACTTCCGCCCTTTGAGCGATGGGCCCACCTCTGGCCTAGCCGCCCGCCTGCACCGACCCTGAGTCTCTTGGTTGGTTTCCTCTGGGATTTTGGGACAGCTCCTCAATGGCTCGGATTCCAGCAGCTCTCAACCGGCTGCCAGAGGAATGGGAAGGTCAAGGCCTAGGAGGGCCTTGGTGGTTCTCGCTTTTCCCAGTTCCTTCTTGGATATGTGGGCGGTTACCGTGATTTGGATTTTCCATTACGGCAGGTCCCTGTGGTCTCGAGGCATCTTCTAGTGGCGGCATGGAGTTCCTTCCGTCTAGTCGTTCAACCACGGTCACGAGCCCATGTACCAACTCGGTCAAAGTGCCTATTTGGGCTTGCATCTGCATCGGATCCGGCCGCGGTGCGTCTGGAGGTGGGACTCCATTTCCATCTGGGCGTAAATCTCCTTCCATCCCGCTACTATTCAGGAGGACGGTTGTTTGTAACTATACAAATAATTTAATTTGAACGAATTTAATGCGATCCATGGAACTATATAATTAACGACCAAATCCATCATCCATACATTCATCATCATGAATAAAAATTAACATCCATAAATGCAAGTGCCTACCCATCACATACATACATAACTAAATATCACATATTTCATATTAATTATCAAATAATCGGAGCATAAATTAATATAGTCTATAGACCGCTCTGATACCAATTGTTGGTTCCCGAATTGAATTCGGATGCGGAAGCGCAGCGGAAAGGTGGATCGTGTATAACAAAAATTTTCATAAAACCTTTGATATACTCTATAGATTATATTAATTTATGCATGAATAAATTAATCTCATTAATTCATTTATTAAGAACTCAATTCGGAAAAATACCTGGAGGCTGACTCGGTTGATAACTTGAGTTCTTTGACCTCGAACAATCCTTGCCCCAAAGCTTTGTGTTTAGAAAACCAATGTCTTCCACGTCAATTCCTAGAATCCACAAAGACGTGTGTGTGGGCACACATGAGACAAAACGGGTTACAATAAACACTCGAATTTCCACAAACACCAACGCATGCACGATGTGGATTTTTTGGAGAAAAACATTTTTCCTTCCTCTCTACTTGAGAATTTCGGCCACTAATCCTATTAGGCCTGAAAAATTGCTTCAAAAATTACTATAGAGAAATTTCGGCCACCTCTAAAATTAGGGCAAAAAAGTATTCCGAAAATTGTCTCAAAAAATAGTATTTAGAGAGTAGAAGTCAAACTTCTAAAAGGAATCCAATCTCTATCTCTAAGATAAAGCTTGCTAATTATCTCATATTTGAATTTGGAACAAAAAATCCCTTCCCCTTATCCTTAAGGTGGCCGGCCACACTAGTAGGGTTTATCCCTATGTGTGGCGCCTATTATAGATAAGGAAGGAAGATATTTTATCCTTTATCCAAGAGTCCATTTTAATTTCGATTCAAATTCAATTTAAGTCAAACTTAAATTAATTTGAATTCTAAATTGAACAACTTATCAAATAACTTTAAATGGATAAATCTAGATGTGTTCAAATTCAAATTTAAATAATCACATTATTTAAATAATAATTAATTCTCAATTAATTATTTACGAGTGTTTAATTTTAGAATTCCGTAATTCTAAAATTCCCATTTTGTCCTCTCGTATGCGGTAGAGTTACTAGGACGACGCGGACTAATGGACCTATAATCCCGAGCTCCAATAGAATTAATAATCAATTAAACACGTTAATTAATTAATTAATTCTATTAATTCCAATAGTTACTCCACTATAAACTTGGAATTGCACTCTCGAAATTATAGATATAAATTACTTCTAAACCGTGAAGTGTCCATTTGATATAGTCATTGCATATAGATCAATCCTCCATAAAAATTCATAATTAGAGCCAGGTAGAATCCGTTAACCTCTCTAATTATATCTTTATCCTTGAGTACCATTGATTCTCTAATAGACAAAGACTCATAAAACACATTCATGAATCGAGCTCCCTCTTGGTCCAAGTACCGAATCAACTCTCAAGAGAATTATTTATCTACTTCTTTCTCAAGAAGGAATGGATTCCATCTCGTATAATAACATTCCCAGCTACCTACTTCATCATGTCTCCAAAATACAAGGAATAGGATTCAGGGTCTCGGAATCCGTACTGAGTAAATGAAAAGACATAAATCCATAAATAGGAGTCTGTTAAGAACTCAGGATTAAGATCATTCTATATATAACCATCGATAGACTCAATTAGAATTTCTATACTTAACGAAAATTATTAGAAATTCATATTGTGTCTGTGTCCTTGTTCCACATAATCTCATTATGCGAAATACACTCATTCAATATCTCACCATATTAAAAGTCACGGATAACACTGCTCCATTCTAAATAGAATGACATGTATTAATAATGTTTTAATTAAAGATTCCAAACTTTAATTAAATTCATTATGAACATTGCTTTTTGATTATTATCCTTAAACATTATCCTCTCGTATATAACACTTATATACAATGTTTAAAGTTACATAAATAATCATGGAATTTTCATTGATATTCATAAAATATTCATAAATATGCACATAAAATAATGAATAAACTCTTTTATTAAATAAATAATAAATGTCCTATTACATCTCATGCTTCTAGGACACCATTCCCAACAATCTCCCACTTGTCCTAAAGCGGGTAGGATATGTCTCGGATCCCGAAACTTTCTAGGTGTCTATGACCCATCTATGCTCGTAACAATTTACGGATCGCTTAAGAATTTTCTAGAGTCGTTTGTTTGTTTTGTCGCTTCACAAGTGCTACACATTAACTCTTAACGATAAAATTAGCAATCACACTTTGCCAACAACCTTTCTTGTGATGACTCCTTCACCTAGTGTGAACACAGACTCGGATGTTGACTCTCAAAATCCACGTATGACTCATAGTCAAAGTCTATGTATCCAGTGAAAGACAACTCTTTCACTGACTAAACTATCTTATAGTTTCTTTATTTTCCTTATATACTTAAGGATATACTACACGACCACTCAATGATCAAATCTTGAGTTCAACTGACATCGGCTAACTACTCCCACTGAATATCATATATTCGGGCTTGTAAAGAATATCTTCTTTTCTTTCATTTGAAACATCTTGGTTTTGATCAAATCCATAAGACTTAATAGCCTCATCAAACCTGATATTTCATGATCTAGAAGTTTGCTTCAATCCATAACTGGATCTCTACGGTTTGCACTTTCTCGCTCTAGACCTTTCTCTATGTAACCCTCTCCGGCGATCGATATAGATGGTTCCCTCAAGATAGCCATTCGAAAAGTCTGTCTTGACATCCATCTGCCATATCTCATATTCAAAATATGTTGTTATGGCTAAGAGTATTCGGATGGACTTAAGCATGGCCTCCGGTGAGAGAGTTTCCTCATAGTCAACTCCCTCTTTGTGGGTGTAACCCTTAACCACTAGCCTTGCTTTATAAGTCTCTACTTTTCCATCCGCTTATCTTATTCTCTTGAAGATCCACTTGCATCCAATGCGTTTTACCCCTTCGGGTAGATCTACAAGTTGCCAGACTAAGTTAGAGTACATGGACTCTAGCTCGAGTTTCATAGATGCTTGCCACTTTTCCTTATTAAATTATCCATCGTAGCCTTAAAGGTCAACGGATCCTCTTTACCATCATCAGTAGTGACAATATGTGTTTCCTCAGTATACCGGTCAGGTAACTTGCTTACCCTCCCACTACAACGAGGTGCCACTGGAGTTTGATTAGGAATCGTGGTCAACGCCTCATGTGCTCGTCACCCTAATCGAGGACTTTATCTTCAGACTCTGCAGCTGATCTTGAGGGAAACAAAGCGTCGAGGGTTGTGTGCTTGGCAGAGAGCAGGTACGGCCACGTGTCGTGGTGCCGTTGGTCCAGGTGTCCATCACATTTTTTCGCACAACAAATATTATGTTATATTTTGTGATTGAAGGATTTATGGAATTAGTATCAATATTCCTAAATTCTATAGCAGATTCATGCTAAGTTCATGTTTTACGATCAAATAGATTCGATCGATAAATTCTCGTCATAATTTAAGGCGGAAGAGTTTTCAGTACATTATACAATTTGAGAATCTTAATTATAAGAATCTCCAAGCACAATATGATGTTAGCAGTGTAAAAAAATCCTTAATTGCCGAACAGTTAGATTGAAATCACGAGAAAAATACTTATAGCAGAAGAGTACAATGTGAACTCAGGAGTTGACACCGTTAGAAACAGTGTCATTCCTAGGATATAATGCAAAAATTTAAGTTTAGAATTTGTTTAGTCTAGAATAAATTTCAAGACTTAAAACAGTTTGAAATATTACGCGAGTAAAAATTTAATGTGATATTAAAGTGGTGGGGGATTAATATTGAACTGTAAATGAGCAGAGTCATTATAATTTTTATCTGTTTCAAGGGAAACTTAAGAGAAGAAACAAAAGTACAATAGTAGGTTAAGATTTGGTTGGATGAGATGTGATTTGATAGGGTATGTGAAGAGTATTCATGTTAAATTTTTTTCTCTCCTTTCCTTTACTTGGTCGGCCATGGTTAAAGGAATTTTAACCCAAAATTAGTTCATTAAGTAAGTTGATTAATGGGTTAAACATAATTACCCAATTGTCTATAAATAGAACCATCTTAATCAATGCCTCACTTTAGCTCTATTTCCCCTCTTTCTCTACATCACAACCGGCCACACCTCTCTCTTATTTCCTCTCAAAATTTTTCACTCATCCTTCTAAACACAAAGCACTAGTCTAGGATCTCAAGAAGAAGAAAGGGACCTAGGTGTTCTAGAAGGTTTCTAGCTAAGGAGACTTTTCAAGGGTAAAACTCTAAACCTTCTCTTTCTTGTTTCTCACAAAATTTGGGATTTAGAAATGCTCTTCTCAAATTTTTCCACTCTTCTAATTCCAAGTCATTAGCAAACCTTAGAGGAAGAAGAAGGTGATCAAAGTGTTTTAGCAAGAGCCTAACCAAGAATCTTCTTCAATGGTATAAACTCTAAACCCTTCCTCTATTTTTCTACCAAAGTTTAAGTTGTGAATCATGGATGTAATTTGTGGTTCTTGAGGAAATAAGCTTTTAATAAGGGTGTGTGAGTTTTATATTAGTTTTGTGTGTTTTGAGGTTAGTTTGATAAGTATTATGTGGTATGTTTATGCTTGGTTTAAGTTTGCTTATTTTGGGTTAAAGGTAAAATTTTTCGGTTACCTTGAACGTGAAAATGAGGATCCTAGAGCGAGATTTTTCAGTTATTCTACTTTTAACTTATAGTTCTCGATGTTTTGAACATTTTTCTATGACAGTGACAAAACTCAGTTTTAATTCTAAATGCAAGTTTTAAGTCATTTTCAAAAAAGCCTCAATGTTGTCCAAAATAGCTTCGGAAAAAAAAAATGGCAGCCACTATGGCAGCCAAACGGGTCCCTTAAAGGCCAAATCTTAGTTCTTAAAAACGATGATTTTAGATTCCGACGAAACGAAGAATTCCCGTAAAGAACATATTTAAAAAAAATCCGACTCTAAGATATAGTAAAATATAGATCTCTAAAATTGTGTAGTTTTAATCGGACAAAACTGAAAACAGTTTTAGTTTTTAACAAAAGTAATCAAAGAACCCGAGATGGGATTTCAGTAAAATAATATGGTTTTAGATCTCGTTTTAACATGTAGTAGTTTTCAAAAAAAAAAAAAAACCTAACAGTTTTCTAGTAAAACATCCGAATAGAAAATTACTAGCCAAAAGGGTTAGGTCCTTAGAATTATAAAGATTAGATGTGGCTCTAATGCCCGCATTAATTTAAAAGACCCTGCTTAAGTTTAAATTTCAACGGTCTAAGAGTTAGAACGCTGTTATTAAGTTTCTAGACCAAATTAGGCGTTAATATCATAACAAGTCCAATAAGGAAAATTATGCAAAATAAGTTACTAGATTGGATTATTGATTTTCAATCTAAGCAAGTGGATGTTAAGGGCAATTAAGAAAAATAAGATTTTGAGGATTTAATAAATTAATCCTTATAGTAAATTGTTATGATCTATCGATAAAGGAAAAAAAATACATGTCTTAAGTAAAGGATTTGATTTCCTTCATAAGTTGCTAAAATATAATAGCAAACGACAGTAAATCTGACACTCTCAATGGGTGTTCATTTTCAGAAGTAAACAAGAGAATATGTTGTTTGGTGAATAGCGGATTCCAGCTCTGTAAATCAGGTAAATAAAAATCTCGTCTACAATATGAATAGATTTTAAAGGAAAAGTTACACATGTTATATATGTATGTTTATGCTTTATGCGATGTCATGCCATATTACATACACATTAATAAGTCAAGTGGAAGTTATAAAAACAAACTCAATTGAGTGTCGTACCAGCCTCTGAGCGGGAGGTAACTTAGACTCCGCAAGGAGATAGAAAAGAAAAAGAAGTGTATAGTAAGTTAAATCACGGTGTTGTTGGGGACCTTGCAAACCCCCACGTTCTGATGATTGCGTGCACTCGGTCCCATCAATAAGTACGATAAGATCAGGCAATAAAAATTTAATAAGACATGATCATAATTAACCATAATTGACTCATGCATATTTAGTCATGTGAACTTACTGTTATTTTGTGATTGATAGTTCATATTTGCTGAGTAAAAGCTCATCATAGAATATTTATACTGTATGTAAGCAACCTGCACCTAATACTTGATGGACTGATGGTGAATGTACGAATGATGTGGAGATCGGGGAATGAATACCGCTCGCAATTATTTTTACAATCAATTTTACGTTGTAAATAGTTTTGCTAATTATGATTCTAAAACTATATGTTAAATAGTTTTGTGGATTATGGCTGTAAGTAAGCAAGACTTGAGGATTAAATATATAAATATAGATATATATTTATGTGCTTTGAGAAACATATATGTTAAGGTTTGCATATTTTAATCAAGAAAGCAATTCGTAACTTATGTCTACTATAAGACTTAAAAAAAATATTCCGTAAATTTTCAAAAATTTCAACAAGTACAAGTTAATTTAAGCTACAGTGACGGCCACCTAGTAGGGTCATCATAGTTGGTATCATAGCCAGTATCCTGTCATCTTACTCCACACCGTCACGTGCATACTCCGCCCCAGTCTAAGCAAGTAGAAATTTATATAAATAGTTGAAATATTAGTTCATATTAATTTAATACTATACGTTACAATAGAGTATGTTATGTTAATTCTTGTCTATCAAATTCTATTATACTTTCTGTTAGTTAAAATGAGTATCAGTTTCTCCATCTTTGGCCATGGTTATTGGTTTACCTCTAATTAAGCCTAGCCATATTTATTTGTTTTCTAATATTTGGCACGCCCCCGCCTTTCGTATGTGAAAATATCACTAATTATGTCCGATTCACTTAAAATAATAAGATTGAAGTGAGGAAAAAAAATTAAACCACTTGGTTTCTCCATCTTTGGCCGTGGTTATTATTTAAGCTCTAGGATTAATGAGAACAGTATCAAGAAATAGATTGAAGCAGATGTTACTTGTGCCTGGTCCACGGACAACTACTATTTTATTCTTTTTTGAAAAATTATAGCTCGTCTAAGCATTTAAACGGTGCCTTTCTTTTCCGTTACTTGTGCCGCCAATTTTTGCAAAATATTTGCTCGGAGTCTCCCGCCGTTCAAGCTCGATCACACTCGAAGGTCAAGATTTTGGCAACAAAGTAAGCATTCGACATTATAATTTGTACTTACATGTATTACAATAATATATTGCTCTAAATTACCATACGGACCCTTTTAATGGCTTTTCGGTTTGAAACAAACCATTTCTTTTCCCCAGATACTCATCAAGAATGTTGTCTGTTTTTCTTTTTGTTTTCCGTCTCATTATAATTTAAAATGCCTGTTATTTTTTCTGCTTTATTGCATATCTAATTGAAGCGATCGATGGCAAGGGCAATGTGCTCTTTTCCAAGGGGAAAAATTATTAAATAAAACGAAATATGCTTTTAGTAGCCATTTATCTGAGGCCTTGGTGTTGGACCGCCCATCAAGCGGGAGAAGGGTACCTGAGACTGAGCATGGCTAGGCAGACTTCTTTGGCCAGAAAGTCGATTAGTCGGTTCAGAGACTGATGATCTAGAGAATGCTTGGGCAAGCTCGATGGCTGAAGCTGCTTTTCCATATGTTGGTTTAGGCTGCTCAACAGGCTTGCGCCAAGTCTCTGGCGATGGCGCCCTCTCCAACTGCTGCTGCTTCTCTGTATCTCGGTTATTCTTCCAGTTCTCACTGTGCCAGTTCCTTCTCTGCGTATCAATTCTCTCATCATCTACCCGGTGATTCTTCGTCTCAGTTTTCTTTCCACTCCTTTGATCAAGAGCAGGATTCTCAGTTCTCATCTCATGATCCCTCCTCTCAGATTTCTTTCCAAACCTTTGATCAAGAGTAGGATTCTCGGTTCTTTCACCATAGCGCGATGCATTTGGACGCACAGAAATTCTCTCAGTCCTTGGGACATGATGTTCAACCCTACAAAAATTAAGATTCATACAAATAATGGCAAAATGATTTGTTTAGAGAGAAAAAGAAAAATGCGAATAACAATAATACCTTTCAGGATGCTGAACCAAGTCATGGTTAAGTGCAACATCATCAACCCCTCTCTCCTTCAGAACCTGAGAAAGAAGGTAAGGAACCCCATTTAGCAGGGAATGCGGATATACCAATAACAGCAAGGCAAAACATACTCCATTAACAAAGAAGTTTCCTTCTCAGCCAACCAGGTCTTCATCCTTTCAACCTCTTTGTCACCAAATGCTTCCTACCCAGCCAGACTTACTACACCCAGTCCTAAATGTGTTGGAATTTTGAGGCCCAACCACCATTGCACCAGAACTAGGCCCAATATTGTTGTAATTACGAGGTCCAACCCCAACCATGCCAAAATTGACCTAGCCCGCTCTTGATCACAAAGCTAGCCCAATTTTTTCATACAAAATGACGCAACAGTGAATTTTTACTCTTTCATTGGTAAATTCCCACATTTTAATTTATGTATTTTCCCCAATTACAAAATAACAAATAGCAGTCAGAAAACATACAAAAGCCTAAAATGTTGAGATTACTCTTGGGTTTCCAAACATGACTCTTACGATATATCCATGCAGATTAATGAAACAACAAAGAGAAAGAGAAGGTTAAGAGGACAGTGAGGATGGAGTAGAGAAGGCGGGTGCAACAAGATCCAAACTCTACATTTGTGACTGAAGTATCACATTATTTTCAAATAGTAATTTGTTCAACGATAACAATATAAGCAGTTAAAGCAAAAGCACTCACAAGTTCTCGAGGGCGAGCACCACCAAACAATAAATTCCTGCATCAATCAGAAACAGCATCAAAGGTAAGTACCAAGAACAGGCCATCACTATTTTGGGGGTCATCATAGTACAAGTGAAGTATTATGCGTTCTAATATTTGACGACAGATACAACAGAAAAAGTGTAGGTAAGATACAAAATTTGATTCAGAACCACATATAAAACAAGTTCACTATTTTCAATCTGCATGATACGAAGAATGTAACAGAGAATGTGGAATCAATAACAAAGTGAAACAAGCAGAAATAATGATTTCTCCATCTGCAGTAAGTACTGATTTCTCAATCTGAAATGAAGGAATACGTCACTTCTGACCATTCATATATACGAAATTAATTTTCCTTACAAAGTCAGACAACTAAACCGCAACACATCGTTTCTGTGTTTGGCTTCCAAGTCCAACTTTAGTACATAAGAAGACAACAGATCTGTAGCCAATGGCAGCTACAGAGAGAGGAAATAACATCACACTTGCAGACAAAAGAGTCGTGCAAAAGCTGATGACACACCACACAGCTGCATATTCTTGTTACAAACCATCAAGGGCTGCAAAGCTGTCACCCGAATCCTCCCCTTCTAAGATTTAAATCATGTGCCACCTGCCTATTCGCTCCTCGTATATTAAAATTAAACCTCATTTTAAAATGAAATAGTTCATCTAGCAAAGCAACAATAAATACAAGTTTGACACTGCCCGATCTCGTGCAGCACATAGAAGTATTTCTGGGTTGATGAAAATGTTGCACTAAAAGGGAATGAAAATAGGAGAAAAGAATATTTAAAATTAAGATAGATGGGAAAGAAGTCAAACTATTATGGCCGCACACTACTCTTGGAAGTTAATGTAACTAAAGTCGCATCACACCTTCAATGGTAGGGTGAAAGAGGGGCAATGTCACGCAACAAGATAAGAAAGGAATACCTCAGCTTAACATTTGAGAAGATACTCACCAAACACCAGGACCATCCAGGCAAATTATGAGATGGGGAGATTCAAATATCAATTTGTTTCACACGGAAAAAAAATAAATAAATAGACCAAATAAACAACTAAATGTTCATAAGAACATAAGATAACAGGGCATACTACAAGCATGTGAGCATCTCGTTTATTTCATATGGTTGTAAACAATAAGCAACCTTACGCCTTGTTTGGTTTGCCGTTAGGCTTGTGTGATTTGGTTTGAATTTTGGTTATTTGAATTACGATTCGAACTGAATAAAGTATTAAAAACTGTCATTAGAATTTTGTAATAAATCTTATAAAATCTCATTGTAAATGACATTAAAAATATGCAATAGGGATGAGGATTTGTTACTCTCTTCTTTATGAAAAAGAAAATACATCTCAATCGGAATTGAAACGAAGAAGTTATAGCATTTTTAAACTGGAAGTTGAGGAGAGAAAAAGTAAGATCTGAATTATTTTCACTGCAGAAAAAAAATCGAATGGTTAGAATTTAGGGAGGGGTGTAAATTCTAAAATTAAGGGTTTGAATCATTGTCAATGGTTTGAATTGTCCTCATTTAATTCTCTACTAAACATCGATTTGAATCCTAACTATGGTTTGAATTGAATTGTTGGGATTGAGTTGTTGAACCAAACTTGAGCTTATCTTTTCTTTAGATTTATATCATTTAATGTCCATTTGAATAAGATGTAACATACATTAGTAATAGTCAAACAACCCACAGTCAAAGTGTCACGAAGAATTTGAAATCGCAAACTCCCATCACTAACCTGTCTCTTTCAACATTTCCTTCCGATTGCTCAGCAGGCTGAGACCGGGGCTTCAATTTCAACTTTGGGCGCTCTACGGCCTGCTTCTCACTCTCAGTATGAGCTATACCAAACTTTGGAGGATTCAAGTTTCCATGTGCATCGTTAAAACTTTCAGTATGAACAGATTCAGTCACCTTTTGATGCCCCTGCAAATTTCAATCAACCAAATACTAAGAACTTGAAACACTGATGCACAGTCAAATCTTTATCTTCTTTTGCTTACTCAAGAACTACCTGAATATGATCAGCAACAGTATGTTCCACACTCTCTAGTGGCTTTGTTCTTGAAAGTAACTTCAACTTAGGCCGTTCTGATGGTTGTACATACGTTGAGGTCTGCACTTCAGTCCCACCAAACTTTTCATTAGCTCGATCTGGTTCACCACTGTCCCTATAGTTTGTTATGTTCTTTTCTTTTACCTCTGAATTAGCAGGAGCTCTGGTCCTCTCATAATCAGGAAACTCCTTCCTAGCACCATGAACGTAGTCATCAACATTCAGAACCCTTTTCCCATGCCTGGCCAAGGTTGCATCATAACTTTCTACCACACCAATTGCATCTATCTTGTTATAGGCATTATTACCATAGTCCTTGGACTGTGAACCGCTTTCTGTTTCGGAAGCTCTCACAAGCTCAGCATCACTCTGATGCATAGAATGCTTTGACTGCCATCTGCCCGATGAAACCTTTTCAAGCGCACTAGCATGAGCCAGCTTGGAAACAGCCATTGGTGCGGACCATGGTGATTGCGGCCGCTCAGTAATACCTGCCACCTCCTTCCTCGCCGCCCAAACGTTCGGATAAGCACCACCAACACCCTGCCCATTATTGGTATCCAAACTCGCCTCAGCAACCCTCCCCGAGTGTGAATTCACTTGAGACATTGGAGCTGCTCCCTGTCGGCCCCATAAACCTCCACCAGAAGCAGATTCTTGTCTCGGCTCACGACGTGTTGGGGCAACCACACCGTTGAGGGGCTTGCGCTCATCCTCATCAAAGTTCCTGCCGATATGCGCAGCATGAGTGAGAAAAGGAGCTTTATCATCTAAATGCCTTGACGCCGGAGAGGTGTGTGGTCGGGAGCGGTGATCAGCCCGGCCCATCTGGTTCCCCCACGCCGCCGATCGCTCATAACCGGGTCGATCCGAAGGCCTAACGATGCTGCAGGACAATTTCAAACAAATCAAATTAAAATGCTCTAAATTCCAAAGCACACAAACGCTTGTTTATCGATTGCAAAACGACCACAAAGACTTCCATTTCTTTCCAATTAAACTTTGAGAAGAACAGTCAAACTAGGGTCTCTAGCTGCGAATCCATAAATTCGCCATTCAACCAGAAAACTTCACACAACGATCACACGATAAGCCGAAAACCGAAGCGAACCATATCAAAATCAGTAAAAATCCTAAGATCTCAAATAGAAAAGGGGAAAATTGATGGAAATGAAGAATAGGATGGGGGAAACGGGACTTACACGCCAGGAGCGGAAGGGAGAGGGAGATCGGAAGGAATTGAACCGCCATGGAAGTCCTTGAGCGTCATCGTGTTGCCACTCACCTTCTTCTTCGACATTTTCTCGGTCTCTCTACCTCTCCCCTCCTCCTGCGAAAGTGGTGGGCTCTGAGACTCGGATCCAAAAGGCGCTCCTCCTAATCAATAACCCCCCCGGCATAAGAATTGAATTTATTTTAATTTATTTCTCTTCTATTTTTAAATGCAAGGACTAAAATACCCTCATCTTAAATTTACATGCGTCGACTCCATCACTGTTTGTAAGTTGGCAACTCGTGGACGTTTAATTTTGGATTTCAGGATTTAAAATTATTTTATTTTATATGTATTTTTTATAAAAAATACTATAAATATTTATAAATTATAAATTAAAATTAAAGACGAATATAAAAAATAAATGTCCGTATCAAATGTTAATCCCCAACACAGAGGACATAACATCGAACTATATTTACTGAATCTAAAAACCAACTAATTAGGTAGTAGACAGTAAGGCGTTCTAAAATTTCTAGCTAAACAAAGTGTCCTAACGAAGTGATCCAGCCTCAAAAAGTGCTCTACCTCTGTAGAAACTTGCACCATTTAACCTATAAATGAAGCATTATAATTAGTTGAAGCATACAAATAGACAAAGAATAGTAAAGCTTCAACTTAAGTACTAAAGTGCACCTGTGTCATGAATCCAATTGTGCGAGGAATAAATCTAGCTAGAAGTGCACCTGTGTCATGAATCCAATTGTGCGAGGAATAAATCTAGCTAGCAACGTGAAGGATCCTCACGTCCTAAATTTTAGTCTATATAGCAAGGACTAGTTACACTATTCTTATATTTTACAGTGAGTTAGAGAAAATATGGCTTCAATGATGCATTAGGTAAAAATTTAATGTCAAATTTGTAAGACAAAGAATATCTTATATATATTGTTGTGTAGATAATTGGAGAGAACATGAGTATTCAAAACTGAAGCAAAGAGAGACAATCCAAAAAAAAGATACACTATTCAAAGCTGAAGAAAAGAGAGAAATCAAAGAAGATAGACTGTAATAGTCTGAGAACGAAAACAAAAATAAAACAAAAGGCCGTAAGCATAAAGGGGAAGACAATATATTTATCCAAACAAGAGAAATTTTTGAACATTTCCCGATGGAAAATGTTGTTTATAATTGAATTGGAGATTAATGAAAGGATATTGATGAATAACCCTTGAGATCATAGAATTCCTCTTGAATTGGTTGAATTTTTTAAATTTAGAGGATGGAGTTCTAGAATTTAATTTTCTTGATAGTTAGAGGTTTTGAACTTGATTCAAGGTGAAATATGGTGGATTACATGTGGGTTTTAGTTCTCTAACCATAATTTGGTGTTTAGAAATTGTCTAGAGTGGTTTCCCATGAGTTATTTTTAAATCAAACCCAAAAGTTTAGGTTTTTGGTATTTTTCCTCAAGAAAACAATCGAGTGTTCATATCTAAAGAACAAAGACCGATCACCCAATGCAGCAACCAGGCTACACACTACCGGTCGATTGGTGGTGTTGTATTTCACTATCACCGCTTGACCGATGACACTTATTTCTGCCCAATTACGTTGAAAATTTTGATTTTTAGCCAAATTTTCCATGTTTCTTGAGTTTTGACCTTATTTGAAAATAAGGTTGCAATTCCCATCCTTTTGAACATATTTTGTGGATTTTTATTTCTCAATAAAATTTTAGTTTTCATTGATGTTGAGAATTTTAAATGGTGTTCGGAAATATATATATATGTGTGTGTGTGTGTGTGTGTGTGTGTGTGTGTGTGAGGATCACATATGTATAGAAAATCTTCTAGAAAACCTGACTCTTCCGAAGCATGGCTCCTGGAAGTGAATTTTAGAAAAAGAACTAGTCTCGAATTGAAATAATTCAAGAATGATATATGTAAGTGTTTAAACGTTGTCCATGTGCGCATTTATATAGCTGATTCATTAATTAAGCATGATGACCATAGAGATAGGGATATGGGGATCATATCCTCAAGGGCAGTTCCCAAAACCCATATAGGCAACTCCACAAAAAGGTGGTGATTTGACTTTGCACTTGCACTATATGATGTATCGGTACTTTGAGTGAGCATTTCAACCTATCGGCGATGATGTTTACATTTGTTCTATTTTTTTGATTATTTGGGTGTTCTAAAGTTGAACAGAAATACAAATACCTAGCTTTTGTGGATTATACAGGAAATAGATGTCCTATCACTTTGAAATGAATTTGAGAACAATATAGCATTTTAAAGGAGTTTTGTGATACTTGATTATCTGCCCCATTCTACATTTAATGGTATCTGTTAAGACTTTTTAACTTGTGTCATGGTTTTTAATCGATATTTTAGTTATTGTAACTATCGTCTCTGTTTTTATTTTATTATTGTACCTTGTTTCCTTCCTATTGAGCATTTAGCTCACCCCTTTTATTTTAAAATGTTTTTCCCCTTCAGAGTTGGCAGCTTGACTTGCAGCATAGTAAATTGATATCTTTGGACTGAAGGCTCTAGCTTAGATGTGGTTCGTGTTGGTAATTGAATCGAATTCGGATGCGGAAGCGTGGTGGAGGGGCAGATCAAGTATAACAAAAATTTTCACAAAACTTTTGAGATACTCTATAAATTATATTAATTTATGCATGAATAAATTAATCATATTAATTTATACATCAAGAACTCAATTAGGAAAAATACCTGGAGGCCGACTCAGATGATAACTTGAGTTCTTTGACCACGAACGATCCTTGCTCCAAAGCCTTATGTTTAGAAAACCAAAGTCTTCCACGTCAATTTCTTGAATCTACATAGACGTGTGTGTGGGCACACTCGAGACAAATTGGGTTGAAACAAACACTCGAATTTCCACAAACAACAACGCATGCACGATGTGAAATTTTTGGGAGAAAAAATTTTCCTTCTCTCTCTCTTGGGAATTTCGGCCAGCCCCCATAAGTTAGGTTAAAAAATTGTCACGCGTAATTTTTTATCATATCTTATTTATAGAGTAGAAGTCAAACTTCTAGAAGGAATCAAATCTCTATCTCCTATTTGAATTTTGAACAAAAATTCTCCTCTCCTTTATCTCTATGTGGCTGGCCATCCTACAGTTTTCTATCCCTGTGTGTGGCGCCAATTCTAGATAAGGAAGGAAGAGAAAATCATCTTTTATCATGTAGTCCAATTTTAATTCAAATTCAAATTCAAATTTATGTCAAACTTAAATTAATTTGAATTCTAAATTGAACAACTTATCAAATAAGTTTAAAAGGATAAATTTAAATTATGTTCATGATTCAAATTCAAATTTAAATAATCACATTATTTAATTAATAATTAATTCTCAATTAATTATTTTTGAGTATTTAATTTTAGAATTCCATAATTCTAAAATTTCCATTTTATTCTTTGTGTCTAGCAGAATTACAAGGACAACGCGGGGACTAATGGACCTATAATCCCGAGCTCCAATAAAATTAATAATTAATTAAACACTTTAATTAATTAATTAATTCTATTAATTCTAATAGTTACTCCACTATAAACTTGGAATTGCACTCTCGAAATTATAGACATTAATTACTTCTAAACTATGAAGTGTCTATTTGATATAGTCATTGCATATAGATCAGTGCTCCATAAATTATTCATAATTAGAGCCAGGTAGAATCCGTTAACCTCTCTAATTATATCTTCATCCTTGAGTACCATTGATTCTCTAATGGATAGTGATTCATAAAACGCATTCATGAACTAGAGCGCTCTTACTAATCCAAGTACCGAATCAACACTCAAGAGAATTATTTATCTACTTCTTTCTCAAGAAGGAATGGATTCTATCTCATATAATAACATTCTCAGCTACCTATTTCATCATGTCTCCAAAATACAAGGAATAGGATTCAGGATCTTGGAATCCGTATTGAGTAAAGCAAAAGACACAAATCCATAAATAGGAGTTTGCTAAGAACTCAGGATTAAGATCATTATATATATGACCATTAGTAGACTCAATTAGAATTTCTATGCTTAACGAAAATTATTAGAAATTCATATTGTGTCTGTGTCCCTATTCCACACAATCTCATTATGTGAAATACACTCATTCAATATCTCACTATATTAACAGTGCGGATAGCACCGTTCCATTCTAATTGGGTATGACATGTATTAATAATGTTTTAATTAAAGATTCTGAACTTTAATTAAATTCATTATGAACAATGTTTTTGATTATTATCCTTAAACATTATCTTCTCATATATAACACTTATATACAAAGTTTAAGGTTACATAAATAATCACAGAATTTTCATTTGATATTCATAAAATATTCATAAATATATGCACATAAAATGATGAATAAACTCTTTTATTAATTAAATGATAAATATCCTATTACATCTCATGCTTCTAGGATACTATTCCCAACAGTTCACGCTACTTTGAATTTGCGCTTTGTTTTAAATTTTCTGATGTATTGTATACTTGTATGTAATTTTTATTGGTCGGTATTATCTCAGAGTTATGTAAAGTTTGAGTTTATGGACTATATTGATAATATTTGTAAAAGAATGACTTGGGAGCAATATATTTTGGTATTTATATATTTTATTTTCATTTTCATAGATTTTCGTTAATTAATCCAGTTTCATATATTTATATATTTTAGGGTCGTGACAAGTAATAGAAAATTAGAGAGCACAAATTTTGCTCTTCCTATGTGATAGGCATGTAACACTGTAGTTATAGATGTGTAACATCCTACTAGTAGGCATGTAACATTCTAGTGACATCCGTATAACTTGAGAAAAAAAGGGAGATAAAGTTCTTTCATTCCCGGTTCCACCTCATACGTGCGTTGATATTAGTGGAAGATAAATTAGCGAGTAATCAATTGCCTTAATTCTAAATTAGAGCCCACACTTTGGAGCGAGGACCGCTCGTTAAATGGTAAAAAAAGTTATCGACCTAATCGCTCGCTAGATAAATTAATTAGATTAAATTTATTTACGTATAAATTAAATATTTTATAGTGTTTTAAAAGTTTTATGAAAATTTTTGTTATACACAATCCACATCTATTCGCTTCCATATCTAAAATCATTTTGGAAAACAACACTCATTCCCTCCACAATTTGGGGAAAAAAACTGAGAGAGAAAAAACACATTGCGAGAGAAAGTGATCCCACCAAAAAATCTCATATTCCCTCTTCCCCTTTCTCAACCTTCTATCACCTAGAGAGAGATAGCAACAACAATTCTAGAGCGCGAAACCAATTGGATCAGCGAAAACACCAGAGAGATAAAGTGACTATTTTATGAGTTCCAATGTAAAAGGATTTGTAATATGATTTGATCTTTTGGAGATATTTTTTGGATTTTAATTATCATGTAAAAACAGCATCTGGGTATAAGTTTAGAATTCAAGTTTAGGCCTCATTCATTTCACTGATTTAAGTTTAGAATTCGAGTTTTGCTATAGTAAAAAGTTCTCATAAATTGTCACATCTGACTTTTTTGCTACAGTAAAAAGCTCTCACACAAAATCACATCTCAACTCAAATTAAAAACTCGAATTAGCGAACTAAATAGGCTAGTTTTTGGAAGTTGGTGGGATTAGAGATCAAATTGGTTTTTTTTTTTTCAAGGAAAGAATCGATTTTTTATATTATTATTATTATATGATCCTCATATAGCAATGATAATTTCTTAGAGTTTATGCCCTTAAACATAAATGTAACAATGTCTTTAAAGAGGCAATAATAAATGTAAATGGGAATTCATAGCTTCTACAAAGAGTCAGTGATAAATATAATCCGGAATTTATAGCTGCTATAAAGAGTCAATGATATCCTCTTATTATCTGTGAATTAGAAAATGCAACGCTCGGCTATCAGACTATTTTGTATTATCTAATGGTTTACTATTTGTATTTGTACGAATAATGGTTTTTCTAATGGAGTAATAATGGAACATAAGATAAAGATACACTAATAAAACTTGATCTAAAGTCGATTATGGATGTCCTATGTGAGTGATACACTAATATAATAAGTCACGGACGAGAGTTAATTCGAGCTTCTTAAATATATTATATAAATCAAGAGTGCATGTGTAGGCTTTTAGTGGAAGAGCACTAGAGTTTATAATTATGTGATGAACTTATTGGTGAACAAGTACTATCATGATTATAGGATCTTGATCCATATATGCCCATCGGATTCCTTCACTAGCTCATATACTTTCCTCTGATGATATGACATATTTACTACATATTGGTAACTTATGTTATTTCTGCTAAAGGTTCAAAGTAAAGTGTGAGATCAGTGACTAATTTCATGTGCAATTTATTTGATTAAATTAATTGTTGAATTAATTCAAAATAAATTTGTTGAATTATTATTTTTAGTTTTATTTAATATGTGAAAGCTAATACGTAATTGTTTTAATCAGGTAACTTCTATATTGGATTATTTGAATTAAACCTAAGACTTTGTGCTAATTTTTCATATTGGATAATGATAAAATTGGAAATGGAAACAGTACCAGTCGACCTGTGACGAAGGCCGGTCGACCAGAACATAACTTTTTGTACAAGTTTCGTGTTAGGACTAGTCGAGTGATGCATTTATAAGGGCTCTACAATCGGTCGATCGGTTGTGTTTGCTGACATGGTAAAACAAACTCAATTCGATTAATTACACGATTTAGGCTTCAAGAGCCCTAATTGTTGCTAAAATATGACTTACTAAACTCTATAAATGATCTAGTAAGTCCCATCATTCATTAGATCACTTAACAAACTTTTGGGGGCTATTAGTATAGGGTTCCAGAAAGGAAAAACTGATCAATTTTCAAGATCTATTTTTCCTCTGTTTCCCTTGTGATTGGAAGGAGTTCAAGATATCAAGGAAAAATTGAATGACGTGTGCCTATTCACACTACGATCATAGAAACGAGAATAGGAAAAAAGACCAGTTCGTTAAGACCTGCTCGTTCTTTGTTTAGAACGCTTTTATCTATCAGACGTGCAGTTTCTAAATTCTCTAAAAGTATGATTTAGATCTTTAGTATTTATATTATTTAGCATCATGCAGATGTCCTAGTGTAACACCCCAAAGAATTAAATGGAATTAATTGAGATAATTAAGAATTATTAGTGCGCCTAATTTAATTTAATTAATTGGTTTCGATTAATAAATATTTATGACGTGTAATTTAAATACTTCCAAGGTATTTAAATATTCTCAGTAATTTTATTTTAACCCAGAAGTGTGTATGGGCGCATTTCTGGACTTTTTTTAAAATGTTGGTACTTGCCTTTTTTTTTCTTTTTCCTTTTCTTTTCTACCTTTTCTTTCTTTTTCTCTTCCTTCCTCCCGTGTGCCCACAGAGCACTCTCTCTCTCTCTCTCTGCTGTCTCTCTCTCGTCTGCTTTAAAATCAACCGAATTTCAAACCAAAGAAAGTTTCAAAGAGTTTTCAACGTCAAGAGAAGGATTCAATGTAAGATTTCTGGAAAAACATCTCTTGAATCTCTAGATTTCGGATTCTAAAACTTATTTTTGGTTCAAAACAAATTTTGATGGATTTTGAGTAAAACTAGGGTAGAAATTGGGAATCTTGGGTTCTTTAGACTTGTTTTAGTGCCTAGAACCCGGATTCGGCTGTTGTCCCTTGAGATATTATGAATTGGGACTTGATTTGAAGGTTTTCGAATTGATTTCTGTAAGTTTTCTCGCACAGGAGTTCTTCACCGGTAGACCAGACTACACTGAGGCCACCGGTCGACCGGTGGTGATGCATTACTCTGTTACCGGTCGAACGATGTACACGGGGTTTCACCCTGTTTAGCCTAAAATTGCTGTTTTGACCCTTGTTTTCGGGGAGGGCCCAAATTAGCTTCATTTGGGGACCTAGAGTTGATGGATTAGCAACTTTAATCCATGTTTTGGAATTAAAAACCTTGAAATTATGATTTGAAACATGAAATTGATTATGGCACACTAGTAGGAAAATCAAAGGATATGATTGAGTCTGAATTACTTTAGGAATGAGATTGGAATCCTAAAGTATTGTCATGTGACAGTGATAGCTGAGGACTCGAACTGAGTTGCTTGAGGAAGCGGAAGCTGGGATAGTGTGCCGCTAGCCATAGGTTTAGTAAATTTGAGGTAGGATTTCTATCCCTTTCTTTGTGAGCCTAATTTTCAAAAGGATTTTGGCTTTGCAAATATTTTAAAGAAAGAGGCTTGTTTGCAAAAGAAAAATATTTTAAAAATCATGGCTTGTTGTAGTTCACGGAACCCATGGCTTGTTGTAGTTCATAAGGGCCCATGGCTTGTTGTAATTCGTGGGATTATAATAACGATTTTATAATGTTTAATAAATGATTTCTTAAGAATAGAGATCTTGCGAACCGGTAAGAAAATATTGCTGATGGCCTAGATAGGATGTGGAAAGTGCATCCTCATAGGCAAAACCCAAAACTCGGTCCGGGTAGGCTTGCGCACTTAGTTGTGTAAGTAATTTGTATAAATTACTTGCTGCTGCCTGTAATACGGTAATTTTCAGTTTATATTCCTTTCAGAAAAATGATGTGAGGTTCCGGCTGTTATCTTGGAACTGAATATCTATATTTATTCATTTATTTACTTGTTTATTTATTTACCGAGTTATTTAAAAATATATCCCATCTTGGGCCTTTCGCTCACGTTTCATTGTTTTAAAATGTTAACCCTCCCAGAGATTCTAGGAGCGGTCTGGGAGTAGCCGAGTGCTACCACCGATTTTAGAGAAGATTGTATCATCCTCCTCCGTGAGTACAAATGTAAGAATTTCTAAATTCTAAACTCATGTACTTGGATTACTAGACTATGGATTATGTCTATAACTATAATGATTTATTTACATGCCATGTATGTACTTTAATGAGATCATGTGGAAAGATCCTGTAGTTTGTTTTAATTGAGTAAGTGTAGGGCCTCGTTCATCGGGTATTTCCTTTATTATTATTATCGTGTGTTTAACCCTAACCGAGCCTCCACATCACCACCCCTGATCCGGGGCGTGACAGAGTGTATCAGAGCCCTAGATTAAGAATCTACAGAATTGTAGATAAATGTGTGAGATTAGGAATCCACTGAACTATCTAGTTTCTTTTCAGATAAAGGAGATGTCACCACATCATAATAGGTCGATTAACAACCCGGCTCCATAGAACCAAGAGTTTCTAGATGCCATGTATGCTGCTTTTCAAGGCATGGCAACCCGAGCTCAAAATGAGGGACCGGCGTAAGATAGGAAGCGAGTTACTTCCAGAATTTAGGGCTTGCACCCATCCTCACATTCAATAGTGAGGGAGGACCTTAAGAAGCAGAGTTATGGTTAGACTCCATAGTTAAACATTTAGATACTATGGGAGTGCCGGAAGAATACCGGATAGAATTCGCTGTATATAAAATGGAAGGCCAAGCAAACAACTGGTGGAAGCAAGTGAGAAGAAGGCTTAATGTTGCCGAAATGACTTGGGAGCAGTTTGAAACTCTTTTCAATGAACAATATTTCCCTCAAAGCTACAGGAAACAAAAGGCATTGGAGTTTATGACCTTGCAACAAGGTGATATGATGATAAGGGAATATGAGGCTAAGTTTAATGACTTGTCCTGCTTTGCGCCATCTCTGGTGGAATCTGACCATCTGAAATGCCTGAAGTTTGAGAAAGGCCTGAGACCTAATGTAAGGAGACCTTTAGTGCCTCTAAGGATCCAAAATTTTTGAGGCCTGGTGGATGCTGCTACCAACGTGAAACAAGATAACATAGCCTATCAGCAAAGTAAGGAAGCAGTTGCTCGAGTTTTTGCTTCGGGTGGGCCACAACAGAGCGGTAGAAGGAACCATAATCAAAGGCAGGTCAATGGAGATGTGATCAGTGATGGTAATAGTTCATCTGGGAATGACAGAAATTCTCCCTACCAACAAAAGTGCCATCACTGTGGGTAGATTGGTCATATTAGGAGCAACTGTCCTAATCAAAATCAGTCAGATTCAACAGCCCTAGGGTGATGTTTCTTATGGTCAAAAGAGACCACCGCAGTTCATGCCACCTTACCAACCGCAGCTACAAATACCAACATTTTACCCTCTTGTGCCAGCCTACCAACAGCCTCAGTACACACAGTTTCAGCCTCAGGTGCCGGGACCTGTGTAGATACCTCATCCACAAAAGTATAGGCTACCGACCCAAAGGCTTAATGTTGGTGATAAAGGAAAGGGGAAAGCGCACGAGCAAGCTTACACCCTGATAGGAAGCAGTTTTGGCGGTCAGGCCAGTAATACGGTGGTTGAAGGTACGATTCTAATCTCTCATTCTATTGCTCATGTGTTGTTTGATATAGGTGTCACACACTCTTTATATCAAGTTCTTTTGTTCGGACTTTCAAACTGAAATCTGAGAATTTAGAAGTCCCGATGACTTTGAACTCCCCACTGGGGTGTGTGGAGGTAATGAGTGTGTGTAGGTCTTATGAAATCACGATTGGGGGTGAGCGATTGAGAGCTGATTTGATTATCCTTCCAATGAATCTGTTTGACGTGGTACTCAAAATGGATTGGTTGTCAAAATACGGAGCAATTGTTGATTGCTACCGTAAGAGAGTGACTTTGATGACTAATTCTGGAGTGGTAATTGTTGGGAATAGTGTCCTGAAAGCATGAGATGTAAAAGGATATTTATTATTTATTTAATAAAATAGTTTATTCATCATTTTATGTGCATATATTTATGAATATTTTATGAATATCAAATAAAATTCCTTGATTATTTATGTAACCTTAAACATGGTATATAAGTGTTATATACAAGAAGATAATGTTTAAGGATAATAATCAAAAATCATTATTAATAAATTTAATTAAAGTTCGTAATCTTTAATTAAAACATTATTAATACATGTCATTCCTATTTAGAATGGAACGGTGTTATCCGCTTTGTTAATATGGCGAGATATTGAATAAGTGTATTTCGCATAATGAGATTATGTGGAACATGGACGCAAAACACAATATGAATTTCTAATAATTTCCGTTAAGCATAGAAATTCTAATTGAGTCTACCGATGGTCATATATAGAATAATCTTAATCCCGAGTTCTTAACAAACTCCTATTTATGGATTTATGTCTTTTGATTTACTCAAGACGGATTCGAGACCCCGAATCCTATTCCTTGTATTTTGGAGACATAATGAAATAGGTAGTCTGGGAATGTTATTATACGAGATGGAATCCATTCCTTCTTGAGAGAGAAGCGGATAAATAATTCTCTTGAGTGTTGATTCGGTACTTGGATTAGTAAGAGCGCTCTGGTTCATGAATGTGTTTTATGAATCACTATCCATTAGAGAATCAATGGTACTCAAGGATAAAGATGTAATTAGAGAGGTTAACGGATTCTACCCCGACTCTAATTATGAATTATTTATGGAGGATCGATCTATATGCAATGACTATATCAAATGGACACTTCACGGTTTAGAAGTAATTAATGTCTATAATTCCGAGAGTGTAATTCCAAGTTTATAGTGGAGTAACTATTGAATTAATAGAATTAATTAATTAATTAAAGTGTTTAATTAATTATTAATTTTATTGGAGCTCGTAATTATAAGTCCATTAGTCCCCCAAGCTGTCCCTTGTAATTCTACCAAACACAAAGGGCAAAATGGGAATTTTAGAATTATGGAATTCTAAAATTAAATACTCAAGAATAATTAATTGAGAATTAATTATTATTTAAATAATAAGATTATTTAAATTTGAATTTGAACACATCTAGATTTATCCATTTAAACTTATTTGATAAGTTGTTTAATTTAGAATTCAAATTAATTTAAGTTTGACTTAAATTCAAATTTGAATCAATTAAAATTGACTACTTGGATAATGGATAAAATATCTTCCTTCCCTATCTTATTTAGGTGCCACACACTTTTGCGGCCATTAAGAGGATAAGGGGAAGGGATTTTTTGTTCTAAATTCAAAATTGGAGATAAGGATTTGATCCTATTTTGAAGTTTGACTTCTACTCTCTAAATATGAGATAGATAGAAAATTGTAACAACAATTTTTGACATATTTTCTGCCCTAAAGAAGGTGTGGCCGAAATTCTCATATAGGGAAAAAGAGTGAAAAATATTTTTTCTCCAAAAATTCCACATCGTGCATGCGTTGGTGTTTGTGGAAATTCGAGTGTTTAAGAAACCGTTTTGTCTTACGTGTGCCCACACACACGTCTACGTGGAATCAAGAAATTGACGTGGAAGACTTTGGTGTTCTAAACACAAGAGCTTGGATCTAGGACTGTTCGTGGTCAAAGAAAATCAAGATATCATCCGAGTCGGCTACAAGGTATTTTTCCGGTTGATCCTTGAATCTTATAAATTAATGAGATTAATTTATTGGTGCATAAATTAATATAATCTATAGAGTATCTCAAAAGTTTTATGAAAATTTTTGTTATACACGATCCGCTATTCCGCTACGTTTCCGCCGCCGAATTCGATTCGGCAATCAACAGTGATTGTGTATCAGGCATATATGAATCTAGTCCTAGGAAAATGACTATTGAGGTACAATGTTGGGCGACAAAGGAATCTAGCATGTTTTTCTTCCCTTCTTGCTTTGGAAGGTGAACCCGAGATAAGTGGAGATAGTACGGGAATTCCTGCAGTGGATGAGTTCGCAGATGTATTTCCTGATGAGCTACCTGGTTTACCGCCGGATTGGGAAAGTAAATTCTACACCGATTTGGTTCCGGGAACGGCACCTATTTCTATTCCTCCCTACTGGATGGCACCTGCTGAAATGAGATAATTAAGAAAGCAACTGAAAAGCTGGCAGGAAAGGGGTATATATAGAATAGTACTTCTCCTTGGTGCACCGATGTTGTTCGTGAAGAAGCACGATGGATCTCTCCGGTTGTGCATACCCTATCATCAGTTGAATAGGGTAACTATGAAGAACAAATACCCACTGCCGAGGATCAATGAGTTATTCGATCAGTTTGGTGGATCACAGTTTCACTCTAAGATTGACTTGAGGTTTGGGTACCATCAGTTGCAAATCAAAGAGGATGATATCCCAAAAATAGCCTTTAGAACTTGATATGGGCACTTCGAGTTTCTTGTAATGCCTTTTGGGCTCACGAATGCCCCGGCGGCATTCATGAATTTAATGAACCGTGTTTTTCAGCCGTATTTAGATCGGTCTGTGATTGTCTTCATCAATGACATACTGGTTTACTCAAAGACTTGGGAAGAACATGAACAACACTTGAGAATTATTCTTCAAACTCTTCGTGAACACCAGTTGTATGCTAAGAAGGAGAAATGTGACTTCTGGCTGACAGAAGTGAAGTTCCTTGGGCATGTGATCTCAGGACAAGAAATTTCTATAGATCCTTCCAAGATCGAGACTGTGATACAGTGGGAAAGGCCGAAGAATGTAGCGGAGATTCACAGTTTCCTCAGACATGCAGGGTACTATCGGCGTTTTGTAAAGGACTTCTCGAGTATTGCTGCACTGATGACTCGGTTGACCAAGAAAGATGTCAGATTCGAGTGGGATGTTGAATGTGAACATGCCTTTCAGGAATTGAAGGCAAGGTTGACAAGTGCACCAGTCCTGACTATTCCTAATACCGAGGAGCCATATGAGGTGTACTCTGATGCCTCGGGGGTTGGACATGGTTGTGTCTTGATGTAAGTTAGACGCGTTGTAGCTTACGCATCTAGCCAACTGAGACCACATGAGCGAAACTACCCCACGCATGACTTGGAATTAGCAGTGGTGATATTTGCTTTGAAGATATGGAGATGTTATCTCTATGGAGCAAAGTTTCAGGTCTTTTCTGATCATAAGAGTCTGAAGTACTTGTTCACTAAGAAAGATCTGAACCTCAGACAGAGGAGATGGGTAGAGTACATGGAAGATTATGACTTCACGCTACAGTATCATCTGGGAAAAGCTAATGTGGTAGCTGGTGCTCTTAGTAGGAAGACCTCGGAGACTTTAGCGTCATTAGCTCTAGAAGACTGGAAAAGGACTGAGGTTGTGAGCGATTATGACCTCCAGTATCACAAGGATTATCACCAGGCAATGGTGTATAATCTGATCTCTGCGCCGACTCTTATGCAACAAGTCAAGCAGAATCAGCAGCAAGATTCTCATCTCTAAGGAATCTGGGTTTGAATCCCAAAATGGAGAGCAGCTTGAGGATTGGAGAATCCGAGAGGATGGGACGTTGTACTTTCATGACCGCCTAGTTATTCCTAAAGTGGATGAGATTAAGAAGGCGATTCTGCATGAGGCTCACAAATCGAGGTACGTTATTCATCCGAAAAGTACCAAGATGTACTAGGACCTGAAGAGACGGTACTGGTGGAGAGGCATGAAGAAAGACGTTCGTGAGTACGTCTCAGAATGTGTAACTTACCTCCGGATTAAAGCTGAACATCAAAAGCCACCGGAGTTACTGCCTCTTACTGTTTCAAGATGGAAATGGGAGCACATCACGATGGACTTTACGATGCGATCACGAGAACTAAGCACGCACACGATACCATCCGGGTGGTGGTGGACAAAGTTGATTTAAATCGCATATTTCATACCATTTCATACGACGTGTTCTCAAAATATTCTGGCTGAACTGTACCTGGAGCATGTCGTGAGGCTTCACGGAGTACCGTTATCGATCACGTCTGATCGTGACACGCGTTTTAATGCAAGGTATTGGAAGAGTTTCCAGGAAGCCATGGGAATAGAATTGAACTTTAACACAACATTTCATCCTCAGACTGATGGGCAATCTGAAAGAGTTATTCAGATTCTAGAGGATATGCTTCGTGCTTGTATTCTGGATTTTGGCGGGAACTGGAAGAAATATCTGCACCTTGCTGAATTCACCTACAACAACAGCTATCAAGCCAGTATTGGTATGGCATCGTTCGAGGCTTTGTATGGTCGTCTGTGTAGATCACCTGTCTGTTGGTTGGAACCAGATGATCGACTTACCACTGGACTAGACGTCATTCAAGAGAACAATGAAAAGATAGCTGTGATTCGGGAACGACTGCTAACAGCTCAAAGTCGTCAAAATAGCTATGCTAACAGAAGGCGTAGGCCTTTGGAATTCCAAGAAGGTGACTTTGTCTTGCTGAAGGTTTCCCCACGCAAGGGAGTTGTTCGATTTGGTGTGAAAGGGAAACTTGCACCAAGGTATGTGGGACCATTCCTGATCGTACAATGAGTCGGTGTCGTGGCGTATCATCTTGCCCTCCCCGCCACCGAAAGTTATCTCACGTGCATGACATGTTCCATGTCTCCATACTTCAAAAAATGTCAACCCGATTCGAAGTCAGAGTTCAACGGTATGACGTTCCGATACAGTATGACACGACATACGAGGAGGTACCGGTTCAAATTCTTGACCAAAAAATGAAGAGTCTGTGTTACCGTGAGATTCCGTTAGTGAAAGTGTTGTGGCAGGAAGCAACATGGGAGCTTGAGACGACGATGCAGGAACGATATCCACATCTGTTTCCACTGTGAGGTGAGCTCTAATTTCAAGGACGAAATTCCTTAAAGGGGTAGAGTTGTAAAACCTCAAACAATTAAATAGGATTAATTGAGATAATTAAGAATTATTAGTGTGTCTAATCTGATTTAATTAATTGGTTTTGATTAATAAATGTTTTTGACGTGTAACTTAAATACTTCCAAGGTATTTAAATATTCTTAGTACTTTTATTTTAACCCAGAAGTGTATATGGGTGCATTTCTGGACTGTTTTTTTAAATGTTTTTCTTTTCTTTTTCTTTTTCTTTTCTTCCTTTTCTTTCTTTTTCTCTTCCTTCCTCCCGTTGCCCACAGACCACTCTCTCTCTCGGCTGTCTCTCTCTCGTCTGCTTCAAAATCAACCGGATTTCGAATCAAAGAAAAGTTTCAAAGAGTTTTCAATGTCAAGCGAATGATTCAAGGTAAGATTTCTAGAAAAACCTCTCTTGAATCTCTAGATTTTGGATTCTAAAACTTATTTTTGGTTCGAAACAAATTTTGATGGATTTTGAGTAAAACTAGGGTAGAAATTGGGGATCTTGGGTTCTTTAGACTTGTTTTAGTGCCTAGAACTCGAATTCAGGTGTTGTCCCTTGAGATATTGTGAATTGGGACTAGATTTGCAGGTTTTCGAACTGATTTCTGTGAGTTTTCTTGCACAAGAAGTTCTTCACCGGTTGACCGGACTGCACTGAGGCCACCAGTCAACAGGATTGCACACCACCGGTCGTCTGGTGGTGATGCAGTGCTCTGTCACCGGTCGATCGGTGTACACGGGATTTGACCCTGTTTGGCCTGAAATTGCTGTTTTGACCACTTTTTTTTTTTAGGACCAAAATTAGCTTCATTTAGGGACCTAGAGTCGATGGATTAGCATCTTTAATCCATGTTTTGGAATTAAAACCCTTGGAATTATGATTTGAAACATGAAATTGATTATGGCACACTAATAGGAAAATCAAAAGATAATCAGAGTCTGAATTACTTTAGGAATGAGATTGGAATCCTAAAGTATTGTCTTGTGACAGTGATAGCTGAGGACTCAAACTGAGTGGCTTGAGGAAGCGGAAGCTGGGATAGTTCGCCGCTAGCCACAGGTTTGGTAAATTTGAGGTAGGATTTCTATCACTTTCTTTGTGAGCCTGATTTTCAAAAGGATTTTGGCTTTGCAAATGTTTTAAAGAAAGGGGCTTGTTTGCAAAAGAAAAATATTTTAAAAACCGTGACTTGTTGTATTTCACGGAACCCATGGCTTGTTGTAGTTCATGGGGACCCACAGCTTATTGTAGTTCGTGGGATTATAATAACGATTTCATAATGTTTAATAAATGATTTCTTAAGAGTAAAGATCTTGCGAACCGGTAAGAAAATATTGCTGATGACTTAGATAGGATGTGGAGAGTGCATCCTCGGGGGTAGAACCCAAAACTCGGTCCGGGTTGGCTTGTGCACTTGGTTGTGTAAGTAATTTGTACAAATTACTTGCTGATGCCTATAATACGGTAATTTTCAATTTATATTGCTTTCAGAAAAAGGATGTGACGTTTCGGCTGTTGTGTTAGAACTGAATATCTATATTTATTCATTTATTTACTTGTTTATTTATTTACCGAGTTATTTCAAAATATATCCTACTGGGCCTTTCGCTCACGTTTCATTATTTTAAAATGTTAACCCCTCCCAGGAGACTCTAGGAGCAGTGCAGAGTAGCTGAGTGCTACCACCTGATTTTAGAGAGGATTGTGTCGTCTTCCTCTGAGTACAAATGTAAGAATTTGTAAATTCTGTAAACTCTTGTACTTGGATTACTAGACTGTGGATGATGTCTGTAACTATAATGATTTATTTACATATCATGTATGTATTGTACTGAGATCCTGTGAAAAGTTCTTGTAGTTCGTTCGTCGGGTATTTTTTTTATTATTATTATCGTGAGTTTTACCCTAACCGAGCCTCCACGTCACTACCTCTGATCCGGTGCATGACACCTAGGTTGACTTTCATAATCAATAAAAATTTTAAAAATTTAACTGCGTAACTCATCGTTTTTCAACCGAATTTATATATGAAAGTTTGGAAATGTTTTCTAAGAGCCATTGAACTGATCTCAGAGCAA
Organism: Morus alba; assembly: GCA_012066045.3. NCBI lineage: Eukaryota > Viridiplantae > Streptophyta > Magnoliopsida > Rosales > Moraceae > Morus > Morus alba. The sequence goes on along the minus strand of CP050225.2, from coordinate 15,832,846 downwards.
CCGTGGAGTTTTTTTTTTTTTTTTTGAAATCACGATAGTCCTAGAATTACAGTAGCTACTTTTTTGTTTGGTAAAATGACCACACATGCCTTTCCTAGACGACATGTTTAGATCATGTGTGGAAAACCATCCAACATTTAACAGACGGTTTTTATTGAACCTGTTATGCAAAGATTATGGCCTTATTCGCTTTGCGAATTTGAGTTTTTAATCCGAGTTGAGATGTGTCATATTTTGAGAGTTTTTAAATGCACTAGAAAAAATTAAATGTGATATTTTTTGAGAGCTTCTAACTGTAAAAATATAGAACTGAAAATTTAAATTTGTAAAATGAACGAGACCTATAAAATTAAAGGAGTTAATTGTAAAATTTTTTAGTTAATTGTAAACATTTTTAGTTTGGAAACTAATTTGTCAATGAAGTAAAATTTAATGGGCTCTTAAAAAAAGCCTTTCTCTTGTTTTTATATTTTTCTTTTCTTTATATCATTCGGACAATCGAAGTATTATTAGCCATGTACGAATGCATGCACGATTGAATAAAAGTACTATATAATATTCCTACAATTTAAAAATTGTAAATAACATCAATTTAAAAATTGTAAATAACATTTTTATATATTCTTCCCGATCTTACGTTGACAAGAGAAGGATTTACAAGCATATAATATATATATATATACATATACATACATACATATATATGGGTTTTTTTGGCTCCTTTTGTAAGAGAGATTTGTTTAACGTAATATGTAATTATTAAAATATAATAAGATAATTATAAACGTAACATTAATATTAGAGAAAAATAAGATCAAAAAATTTAGTCATTTAAAGATTGTTATTTCTCTGCAATGTTAATATTATTTAATAATTATTACAATATGCTTTTATAACTAAACCTTACGTTGAAGGAATGGGGAGGAACCGAAAAAATAGCCTATATATATAATATTATACATATTGAAATCTATTTAGATAATTTTCTTTGTATGAATGTCGAATGAGGATGAATATTCTTTTTCTATATCAACTATCAACTATAACAACTATATGCTAGCGAAATTATTCATATTGTTTTCCCTTTTTAACTTAGATTAACTCTCAAATTCAAAAACAAAATGAAAAAAGAAACCTTGGATAAAAACTTGGATTATGTTTTGAACCTCACTTTTACCTGTTGGATTGATTTTTCAACGGTGAAATCTGCAGCAACCAATAGCAACGCAGTTTTATGTGACGCATATTAAATTTTTAATATGGACTTAAACATATTTAACCGTTGAATAATCAATCCAGTAATTAAAAGTGGGTGGTGTCACTATAGAGATTCTCGGTTTATTTAAAAAGTATACTTTTGATTTTTAATCTTCGTATAGCTTAAAATTTCATTAATATACAAATTTATATTTTTTATCAATCAAAACTTAATATCCAAAGTCCCCTTAAATACAAGAAAGAAAAATAAATAAAATCTTCAAAAAACAAGGGGTGGCAATTAATGTCATGTGTTGTGTTCGTGTCGTGTTTTGGTCTTTTTTTAAAAAAAAAAATTGCAGTTAACCCGAACACGACTCGTAACACGAAATTTTTTAAAAATCGTAAAAGGAACACAACACAACCACTTTACGAGTTGACATGACACAAAAATAACCCGTGTCACGAAATTAACCCATGAACCCGAAATTGACACGAAATTTATATATTTTACTTTTGTTTTTTATATATTAAAAATAACTTAAAATTCATAACATGCTAAAATATAATGACATCCACCAAAATTAAGCAAAGAATAGTATATGATTTTTAGTATAACTATTATGATATTATAAATTCATAATAAAATCTAAAATATGTAATGAAAAATATTTTTTTCGTGTTGTGTTTGACTTAGGGGTTCCAACCTGAAATTGACCCGAAATTCGTGTTGTTTTCGAACCGTATTATCATGTCGTGATCCATATTACCAACCTTATAAAAACTATATAAAAATAGAAAATCTTAAAGGAGGATTTTTCTCTTCTCATATTTTTCTCTTAGAAAGTTTTTTAAGAGCTTTATTTGTTATTTTGAAGGGTACTTTATTCATTTTTAAAGTCAAAATCATGTGTTGACTTGTATAAGATATGAATTTGTATACTAAATAAAATGTGAAAGTATACTTTTGATGAAATCAGAAATTAAATGTATAACTTTCTAAATAAACTTAAGATGTAAGATACGAAAAGGTAAATAACCTAAAAAAAAAAAAAAAAATGTACATAATCTTAAGGAAATTTCTCTAATAGTCCACTCATGGAGCTGGAGAATGCCATGGATCAGACTACTTGTCAATATGATATGCTGAATAAAGCTTCCTATGATATGGAGAATGTCAATGCAGAGATAAGGGCGGAAATTGAGGCATACAAGTTGAGAACTTCTGAGACAGATGAAAAGATTGCTAAAGTTGCTAGTAAGAAAAGAAGTCCGTAAAGAAGGCGATATCTTTAGAGAAACACAATAGTAGATTATTGGAAGAGATTGAGCAGGAGAGAAAGAAGTCTCTGCAGCTACAACAACAAATGGCCGACCTCCAAGCAGCGCAAGAGCAAATAGAGGTGCGTTATTTTACCCCTAAAAGGACAGTCATTGAAAAATATAATAATTATTTCTTTACTTTTTATTACTCAATTTCCTTTTATTTATCATTCATCATCTTTTAACATGTAATTTTTCTGCTTTTGTATCTAAATTTTCTGGAGCATGCTTGAAAGCTTTTCATCTGAAAACAATAGCTTAGAAAGCCCATGTGCATACAAACCCAAATGTGAATAGGAATATTTACCTTTTTATATCTCGTATTTTGAATTTATTTAAAAATTATATTTTTAATTTTTAATCTTATCAAATATACATCTTCAAATTAAATTAATACCAAAATACATACATTTTCATAATCAACCCTCAATTTTAATATTTAGAATACCTAAAATACCTTGAATAAAAACATTAAAAAAAAAAAAAGGAAAAACGCTTAAAAAAAAAAAAACTTTGAACTCACAATTTTAACCACTAAAATATGTAAAATACCATTCAAATGGGTTTTTTTTTTTTTAATTAATTTTTAACTATCATAATATCAAAAAGTATTAGTGTTTTTTAATACAACTTCACATGCAACTAATTGAAATGATAACTATATGATCAATTTAGATTCTTTCAAAAGATATCGTAGAATTATATTGTTTCAAAGTGTTTGTTTCTACAAAAGGAAGTTCTTACAACCATGTAAACTTTTCATTGTATCAGTCAAAAACTCTCCAGAATCCAAACTACTAGGCAAAAACGGAGAGCAACAACTGCTCAAAGATTGTAGAGAAGATAGTTTTTATAGAGGATAGACCACCACGTCAAAAAGAGTATGGTAATTACTTAGGTTGAATACAACTACGGCTCCGTCTTCTTAGACAACTTCCCCTTTCCCTTTTCCTCATTTCCCTTTTCCTGATATCACTTTCTCTTAGACCTGAGAAAGAACGACACTTGTTTTACCTAGCATATTCAAATAGAATGAAGCAAAAAGAAAGCCATATTTCTCCTATCATCCTATTTTAACGTCAAAAATTCAACAAAATTGTATCATAAAAAGCTAAAGCATAAGTTTTCTTTCTACATTTTGTACATCAAATACAATTCATGTTTAGGTTCAGATGGATTTTTCTGCCAAAATACTTGTGAAAAAGGCAACATAGAAGGCAAAGCAAGCTACAAAGCTTCCCTGTATCCAAATTTGTCAACACACCTCGAAAACCAATTAATTGGTTGGGAAAGCATACGATTCAAAAAACTAGCGCATTTTTTTTCAAGTATAAGCATTTCAGAGCTTAAGCTAAACCTAAGAACAACCTTCAAATGCAGGTAGCAAAAGATTTTAATCACTAACCTTTGTTTTGGATACAAAGTTTCCACAACTTCCTTCATCGCATAGAGGGCCATCTTTTTCACCTGTTCCAAGAATGGCATATTGAAACCTCTCAAGTAAATTTCAAACAGGTTCTCGTCAAAAATATTAGCTCGCATTATGCAATGTAAAAAAGACGGTCCCGGCAGTTAGTCCCTTTGGAAAGCCCTTGGATAGGGATACATGTAATGTGCTATATTATGGGCTGATTGCAAATCTAATGGTCCGTTTGGTTGGGGGATTCGTCCCCCGATTCGAATCATGATTCGTGGTTCGCTACAGTAGTTTCTCTCACAAAAAATACACGTAAATCAAAAATGGTTCAAATCACATGATTCGAATCTCTGAACCAAACGGACCCTAAATGTAAGCCACCGACAGTACAACAGTTCACAAAAACCATAACCCGCTTAATATATGCTTTTAAAAAATAAAAATAGTAATAAAAAAAGAAACGATCTTTATTAATAATAAAGGAAAGGGAAGGGAGGGAGAGTTAACCACCACTACCCTGACCCAATATATGCTAATATAAATATTTGAACATGCAATCTGTAAAATGACGTACCTCCAATTTGTCCTCCTTAGCCTTGTGACCGGATGGGAGCGTTCGGAATTCTTCCGTCAACCGAATGCACTCATCAACATTTTCGGGTGAGACAAAGTCAAGTGCGACCTTTATACAGGACTGGTGAAAGGAGCATATAATAACAACATTATGTTTAAATATTCACAAGGATAAAAAGTTGCATTTACATGTATGCACCAAAAACAGTCGAGATCAATTATACAAAGATTATCAAGCAAGGAATAAATGAACAGGAAAATGAAGTGCAATGAAAAGTTGCCTAATTCCCTTTCCGCTAAACATAGGAAAATGAAACTTATCAACATATCAATATAATAACTAAAACGTCCGTTTTACATTATTAAAAGAAATGGGCGAGACACAGGATGGTTTGGTGTTATTTAAAAAAACTTGACAAAGATATAGAAGCAAGTTTGATGCTCATGACCATTAACCAGGTAACAATACCAAGGAGAGTACTAGGAGCGAAATTCCCTCCTTACATTGTGAGGGCCGCACCAAACTAATGCTTTTGTAAGCAAACACCTGACTATATAGGATGGAAACACTCCTTTTCTCTCCTTCATGTTAAGTAAACTGTCCTTAGTCTATGTATGCAAGTCGGACTAGTCATGTTAAAAGCATAAAACTTTTGATGTCATCCTTAATATTTTAATTATTTTTGAAAACTTATCCGACTGTTTTCATAAAAGCCAAGACCAACAGAATACAATCAGAAGCTTTACAATCTAATTGTTCTTACATCAATCTCAAGGTAATAGGGGTTAAAAATCCTATCCTATTTTCAATAATTAGTCCACAAAAGGAGGCATTTGGAAGAAATTATAAATCTGAAGTTTTCTAAATTGTGTGAAAAGATAACTTCTTATTATTCTTCACGTAATAGGTTACACTTATATATACAAGTATTAAACCTAATTCCCTAAAAATCAGGATCTATAGAATCTCCTCTAGTAAATACAAATATTCGGATATATCTAGAAACACAAAATCAGGAAACTAACTTCCTAAATGTCAGGGATACAATTAAGCCTAGATTGATTTTCTACACTCCCCCTCAAGTTAGGCCATAGATGTACTCTAACCCAAGAATTGAATTCAGTTCGGTTAGGTTAGGCCGGAATGGCCCCCAGATATCCCCATGAATGAGAGTAAAAGGATGGCTAGGTTGATATTGCCGAGGTGCATAAGTGTTTCGAGTGTGTTTTGCCAATTGACATACTTCACAATGAAAGAAATTTGGATTTTTATTGATAAATAAAGAAAGAAACAAATGTTTCAAGTATCAGGAAATTGGGATGACCAAGACGAAAATGCCACATCATGATTTCACTTTCCTTATTAGATTGACTGCTAGACTTAAGACTGAATTAACTGACACTTATGACCAACAAAGTAACTTGAAGGAGGGCCGACATCCAGAATAGAGGCCTGCACGGAAATCAGCACTGCCAATCATCTTCCCTGTGCCAGAAATTTAATTTCACAGTTAAGGTCACGGTTTAATCTGCTGACCGAGACAAGTCTGCAATCAAGGTCAAGCACAAATAACACAGATTTGAGAATGAGAGTGAGAGATAGATGGTTCATGTTCCGACCACTTTGGTGCGTGTACCATTAGCTATACGCACTGTTTGAGGACTGTTACAAGGTGAAAAAGTTAAGAAAAGTGATGTCACCTGTCATGTGCTCGGATGCACCCGAGTCCACAACCCAAGAGGAATGAGATGTTGTAGCATGCATAGCTGCAGTGCTGGAGTTGTTCTTGGAATTGTTCCCACTGTTTCCAAGAGTGTTGTTGATATTTGCCGTCTATATAAGTTGTTGGAGCACATCGATTTGTTCCTTTGAGAAAGGGACGGAGTTGCTGAATTGTGATGCATCACTGAAGGCTGCATTCCCTTTTGCTTCGCAGTCTCGGCTAGGTTTCCAATCAGAGGGTTTCCCATATATTTAACAGCAGGTTTCCTTGAGATGGTCGGGCTTTCGACAATGATCACACTAGGGCTGGCCTTTCCTCATTCAATTGTCATTGGCCTTGCGTGAGTGGCTACGGGCAGCAAAGGCACTTGAGTCAACCAAAGTGTCTTTGACTGCTGTAAGACTTGGGGCTTCAGGAGCGGCAAGAATGGATTGTCCCATCATCACCCTCTTGCAACTCTCTTCCCTTCGCACCTCAGAAAAAGCCTCTCGCAGACTTGGCAGGGGTTTTGTTCCAAGAATTCTACCCCTTACTTCATCAAGAGATTTGTCGAGCCTCATTAAGAATTTAAAGACTCGCTTAGTCTCCACTATCTTTTTGAAGTATGCACGTTCATCAGAGCACTTCTAATCGTGTGTTTCAAACGGATCTAACTGCTGCCAATAACAAATAAGAGTTGTAAAGTAGATTATCACGGAATTTTCACCTTGACAGAGGTCTTGGAGAGTACTTTCCACGTAGAAGAGCTCAGCCGTGTTCTCACTACTAGATAATGTTTCACATACTGCCTCCCAGATTTCTCTAGCAATGGTGTATAGCAGGAAATTTTCTCCTATCTCGGTTGTCATGGAACTAATTAACCAAGACATTACTAGATTATTTTCCGCTCTCTAGATTCTATATTCTGCACTGCTCGGATCTGGTTCTGGAATAGTACCAATGAGGTATTCATCCTTGCTCCGTCCACTAATGAACATCATCATCGATTGTGACCATTGGAGATAGTTGTGGCCATTGAGTTTGTGGGTGGTAATTGGGGTGAGACTGTTTTCTAAGGCCGGAGTAAGGAGAGGAGCAATTGGAATATTGAGAGAGGGATTAGCTGTTTGATGAGAGAAGATATTCGGATCGGATGCGGATGAGTCCTGAGATGTCTGCTCGGTTTCCGCCACGAGGACAGACAAGAAGAGAGGAGGAGAAAGATAGGGTAGACGGAGGAGAAAAATTTCAGTGTAGGGTTTTCTGAACCTAGGTCTGATACCATGAAGTTTTCTGAATTGTGTGAAAAGATAACTTCTTATTATTCTTCACGTAATAGGTTACACTTATATATACAAGTATTAAACCTAATTCCCTAAAAATCAGGATCTATATAGTCTCCTCTAGTAAATACAAATATTCAGATATATCTAGAAACACAAAATCAGGACACTAACTTCCTAAACATCGATGATACAATTAAGCCAAGATTGATTTTCCACAAAATCTCAAAAAATCTTTAAAAAAGAAGGAAGAAGAAGAAAGAAAGGATCGATTAAGAAAGGAAAGATTGTCATCATCTGTTAATCTTCACATTAAATCTTCCCTTTGATTCTCCTCTCTTCTACACTTCAATCTTCCTTACACTCTAATTCTATATCCGTGGTTTAGTTGTCAACCACAATGAATTACGTAAAACACAAGGAACTAAGCATTTATGCTAGGCGCAGACGAAAGTGAATTACAATGAATTATAATGCATAGAGATTATCTTTAATATTGAACGAAAGAGGAACTTAGAAAAAAAAAAGTGTCTAAATTACCCAAATTTTTATATCCATGTAGACTACAAAATACAATTTTCCATATCTTAGCCAATCCATTTCAAATGTCCAGTGCCTATACACATCAATTGTCATAACTTTTTTTTTTTCCAAAATCTTCAATATTTCTTAGGATCTGCCCACAATACAGGGGTGCAAGCGTCTCTGAGCTACTTTTCCCCGTTTTCCATATTCACATCCTAGGCTCATAAGCAAAATAAGACAAGTTGTATTCATGTTCACATCCTAGGTTCCCAAAATAACACAATTTCATCAATTGATTCCACTATAAACTTGCTCATACAAGTTGTCCTCATCAATAACTCTTTTCTCCTGGAAAATTACATAAACTTAAGGTGCATCAACCTTATTTTATAAATAAACTACATTCTCGTTGTTAAAGAGAGCTGCAAATTAGCCTCAAACAGACTGAAGCTCAAGGAAAGGAAATAACTTAAAATACCATCTTTAGTTTTCTTTTTTCTGGAGAACAAAAGTAGGACAAGTAATAATATAGGAAAAAATTGAATTCTAAACAATAAATATGAATGTTACTTCTGAAAATTTACGCGGCTATAAAAGCTTTAAGCCAAAAACTGAACCGTCCAAGATCTTATCAAGGAGATTTTCACTTAAATTGGAAAAAAAAAATGATTGGGTGTAGGCATGTCTGATAAAATTAAGGTAGAAATCGCTACAATCTTATTACAATACACGCAGTAAACGTTCAAGTTTCTTAGAACCTCAAACAGGTATATACGTTAGTCTCCTAATGCCTGCAACTAATTCCTGCATAGTATTTAATTTAACAATAACCACAATTTGATAAGATGTCATTGCACAATAGAAGTAATAATGTTTTCATGTACTGTAATTGAGGAACAAAGAAAATCTTCACGACCTTAATGATAACTAGTTCAAATTGTCAAAACATAATATTATAAATAGTAATGAAATTTGCTTTCAATTGATAATTACCTTCAAGTTTCTAACTTGATGAGGACAGCCGGCAGGTATTAAGACGGCATCTCCAAGTTTTTGGACAAAGGTCCACGGTTCAATCCCTGTGAGATAGCATTCACGTATGTAAAATGAACAACAGAAAAGAATCCAACTGATCTGTATGGATTGCTCCATAATGAACTAACCATATTCCTCCTTAAGCTTCCGTTTGTGCACCGTAGTCAAATACATTGTCTGGTCATGTATAGGGTGAATAACCTATTCAACAAAAACAAGCAACAAAACATATGAACTTCAACAAATCAGTGACAAATCAGGGCATATATATAACTCTGCACGCAAAACAATTAGAGCATTAACAGAAAAGGTCCCATAATAAGCAAGATGAAAAACATGTATTTCATTTTTTTTTTTTTTTTGGAAATGAAAAAAGATGAAACACTTAAATAATAATTGTTGATTGTTTCAGAAGCACCGAGATACACTCACCTATTTCAAAGAACAATTCTATTCATCGTTGTTAGGGACCTGGCTATTTCTTGAATAAACAGAGCAGAAATCACACAGAATAGAGAATGATTTTATTGAGTAAAACAAGAAATATAACAATTCAGATACAAAGATAGAAGCATTTGAGAGGCTGAAACTCTCCCCAAGGTTTCCTTAAGTTCCCCACAAATCTGAATTCCTTCCAAACATCATCTCGTTAGCAACTAAACCCCCTAATTACACTACTAATTCATTCTAACAAACTTCCAACTTACTTCTTAAATGACTACTAACCAGCTGCAACAACTAACAAACAACAAAACCAACTATCTTTATCTATCAAGTATCAAGTTCCTATCAATCATCACCGAGACTTTGCATGGTCTTACACTTCCATATACAGTGATGAGGACTATGTTCAGCATGTTTTAACAGCTGACTTTTATAGTTAAGGTAGTGATTCAAATCAAATATATTTAACAAGGATTGCATGGTAAGGAAACAAAATAACATGATAGGAACACTAATAAAGTATCACAAAATTTAGAATAAAAAAATAAAAATAAAAATAAATAAAAAAGGCTGTTTAGATCATTTGAATACCACAAATATGATTCTAAAAAAAAAATTAAAAAATATATTACAAATACAAATAGGTAAAAGTAGGATCATAAAAAGCAAGCTAAAAACCTTTTGTTGCATCACATTTAAGGAAAAGCATAGAGTTAAAATTACTATTGGCTCTTGCAATTACCTGTTGTACTGGACAGCCGTAAGTGTGCCTAAATTCTCTGAAATGCTTTTTCAGATACTCCTGCAGCTTGGGAACATCCTCTCTCCGGAAAATGTCCCATAGAGCACCACCCTCAGCTTCTTCCAAGCCTTCCAATGTATTTCCAGAATTTAGTAACAGATCAATATTACCTCCACTTTCATCTTTATCTAACTTTTCCTCCCAACTCTTTCGAGAGTTTAACTGTGAAAATTCTTTAACCTTCCACTCATAATCACTAGCCACACGACTGCCAAAATTTTCCCTTTGGTCTTGCTCACTGTGCTTCTTTTTCAGGTCTTCTATGGTAGTAAGCTGTTCAGGTGTAAATTTCACTTCAGCAGTATGAGTCAGAACATTTACCTGAGATATTAATATACTGAATAAGTAATGTTTCCATTTGAAGGACACAAAACCGGAAAGCACGTAGATGAATGAGATAACAGAATCGCATAACTCTCATGGCATAAAAATGGTGCGATGTGCCCACATAATTTTCATGGCATAGAATTGCACCAATTACTTCATAAATTCATTTAGTCATTAAGTTATCGTTAACATATGAACTAAAAGCTCTAAATGATGAAACCTTGGTATGCAAAAATTAGAACCAAAAGTTGAAACATTATATATAGCTGCAATTAGTGTTAGCACATAGTTAATCTAAATAGAGGTAATCACCTCATAGAAGGTAAATTGTGACTTGTATGTATAAAGACCGTTGGAAGCATTAAAACTATATAAGAACCCAAGGAAGTACAAGAGCCTTCCAAATTAACGTCCCGATGAACCAGATCCCTCATTGAATTCAGTGTCACAATATAAAATCTTGACCAGGAACACGAAAACCATTTTAACAATATCTTTTGATCGCCCACTTTGATAAACAATGATTACAAGGTAGAAGAGTAGAGCAAAAAACTATATGATAACAAATCAGATAAAAGAAACACAAAAAGGAGAGAAGCGCACACACAAAACCCATGCCCTAAGGAACAAATGAAAGCAATAAAGCCAGCATGACATCCATTTGTTTCTTCTTCCTACTTCCCTTCTAAGTTAACTACCATTCAAACAGTTACATATAGGGATGCATTTTTTGACCAGGAGAAAAGATATTTTGTACTAAAGCAAAACATACTGCATCAGACATGTCACAATGAAGTTTGGTTACAGAATCTCCACGTCCAAGCTCCTGCTGAACACCATAAGCAATATATGTCTTGGGCCCCATGTCCGGCTTTAAAGATTCCTTGGGCAATTTGACAAAGAGATTTAGAAATCCGTAAAGAGGATGTGTATATTCCTTAAATGGTAAGCAAGAGATGAATTCAGCATTATGACGAGGCAAACGCTCTGCAAATAAACTAGACGGGGGCCAATCTTTCAATTTAAGTATCTGAGGCCACATTTTCAAATCAAAACGCCCTTCTAAATACCCAGTGAAGAATTGATGGATATTAATGTCACCCTGCATTTCATGAGAAATTTAAATCAGCAATTGAAATTGGAATATCAAAAGTGTGAGATGAAAAGAAATGGAAAGAAATAATAAAAAACTTCATCGAATAAAAAAAATAAAGAAACTAAAGCAGCTCTAAAATACTTGGACTACAGAACAAAGCAAGATCTTAAAATGAAGTTTAAGAGAGAGAGAGAGAGAGAGAGAGAGAGAGAGAGAGAGAGAGAGAGAGAGAGAGAGAGAATAAACAGATACAATTCTAAGTAACTTTAAATTCTATTTGAAAAGTTAATTTGGAAGATGAAAAAAAGTAGGTAATTATAAACCTCCAAACAATTTCATACCAACTCACGAGAATGCGTCCACAAGTTTAATGTATAAAAGAATAACTTGAAATCTATTCCTAATGTGCATCTCATTTTCCAAAATATTATCAAAGAAACATTTTAGAACCCTTATCAGAACTTATCAGAAATCAAATTAAACTGAATTCATCCATTAAAAACTGTCAAGTTCACAATCAAAATTCTAGTATATACTAAGAAAACCTGGTACTGAAAATCGTTAAGTACTTAGCATTGATCAGCCAAATTCCCTATTGCCATCTGATAATGAAAAGACGTCTACAAGAAAGTATTTTCAGGGAAATATAATAAATAAATCACAAGTTCCACACGTTTAACATTAATAATACACGAGGCACGAGCAAAATATTGTTCACCTTCAAAAAAGACTGCATATATCAAACGGGGAAAAAACAAAGAAAAGATACTCTTGAGCCCAATTGAACAATATTCTATAATTAAATAAATAAATAAATAAAGTGCAGCTTAAGGTCAAAAGCATACATCACTCATGCATACTAATATCTCAGATAAATTACAGTTTCACGGACATCTCAAATCAACCACATATGCTGCACAGCACAGAAGATGTATATTGCATCTCCCAATCAAACCATTACCCTTTGAGCAATAACAATTCATTTTTATCTAAAACAAGAACAGAGGTTACCCTCCAGCAGAAACACATCATATTAGGTTAGCATTATTCAAGAATGACTCATACAAATTATCTTCCTCCAATTCTATGAAGCATAAAGCAGTTGTAACTCATGTATAAAAACAACAAATATCATGAGAACAAATAACAAAAAAGAATTACATAGCATGCATGTTTATTCAGACAGTGCCCTGTGAGTGTCTGAACTAGATAAAACTTTTAACAATTGTGAACCAAAACAATGGCATGACCAATTCAAGTATCCTCCTTAACTTTTTAGTTATATGATGTGAACCGAAACAGGTTTAAAGCATCATTTAAAAAAAAAAAAAATTAAAAAAGAAAAAGCATGTTTAAAGTATCCTCACAAGCACAAGTAAACAGTTGGAAGTGTACCAAAATCAATCAATAAGCAATTAGAAATATAACCAGAGTCATCAGTAAAACATTGTTTAGTTAGTGAAAGTAAATGGATAAAACATAAAAATAAAAAGCCTACCTCGCACCAATCCAAGCAATCAATGGTCTTCACTTCCAAATGTGCATCATACTTGACATGATGCAATTGACGACAAGCACGCCACATGACAAATGGTTCCCAGCTTAAACCTGATGCAGTTTCAAGCACATTATCGACAATTACCGGTTCACCTCTCATCCAATGCCCCCGAAAATGCTTCAAATCCTCAAGTTGGATTTTGCTAGCCTTTGGACAGTACAAATAGTTATCATCAGAATCTTCTCGATTAGCAGCTTTCCTTACCGTCTTGAGACTCAACTCACTCACATCCCTGGCATTGAGACACGAACACTGATGTGTAGGAATTTCAGATGTATCGATGAGTTTGTAAGTATCTGCTAGTTCTTCCGCTTTCTTTACCAACTTTGGGACAAAATTTTCTGGAAACAGGCTCCTCAGTTCTAGAAGCACATGACTGCAGCCCTCCAAGTCCTTTGAAGGGCAAGGAATGCTTCCATCTTCATTTGCTTTCCACTCCGAAATTGGAATAACACTGTCGTTATAGCTAGTGCCGGAAGAAGCTTCCTTTTCACTCTCACCGCCAGAAGGAGCTTCCTCTTTGTTCTCACCACCATGCAAATACTCCAAGCCTCGGCTAATGAATGGCATAATAAGATCCTCCTCACTTCCCTGCAGGTGTCCATCTCGAATCTCCCGGCAACAACCGAGGCAAAGGTCATATGAACATAGAGGACAGCTTCTGTGAAAATCAACAATAGAAGTTTTGCAGTTGTCGCTGCAACCGAGGAGATACTTGTTAGATATTCCAAACGATAAATATGATAGTAATAACAATATAAATGTAATAATATATCATTTTGTAAAGGGCTCACCAATAAATACGCTCATTTTTAGAGCAATGTGACTCTTGTATCTTTAGCTCCGACAAAGAAACCCCTGACAACATGAATGTCCCATCATATTGAAACTATACAATAGTTCATTTATATTTCTCATTCATCTCGAGTAAGAAAGCAAGGAACCATTATTCTTACTTCTCCCCAAAATGAAAAATGATTATGTGTTTGCTTTTGAGAGAAATACTCACCTGACCCAAGGATACTTGCTAAAAATGTCTAATAGTGAAAATGAAGCACCACGAGGAATCAGAAAAATTGATTGTAACTATTAAATGAGGATAAAGCCACTCTCAGAGTGTAGTTAAACAATGTACCTCGTCTCTTAGCTTCCATCTCACTTTCAATTCCTTGTTCCTCATTTAATCTTTTCAAAAATGGAAGAAGCCCTTGAAGCAAATACCTTGAGAGCTCAATTTCTTCGTCTTTGCTAATATTTAATTCCAGATTCTCAATCTTCTGCAGCAACATTATTAAATTTTATGAAACCTCATTTAATACTTAATTTATGTGAGCATTTAAGAGACAAGAGAAAATGAGAAACTGACTGTTATTGGTGCATCTAAACGCAAGCATGCTTTGCAATTGCAATTTCCACGGCATACAGGACAAGCCTCGGCAATGTCCTCTTCAGTTGTATGTGGATACCTACATAATGTTCTTTTTTTTTGCTGGTTAGATACCTGCGTAGCATGATTCTTAAAAATAACTACAAAAACTGTTATCCCACAATCTTGCACAACTTTTTTTTTCCCATTACATTACTCATATTAATATGTATCATACATGAAGTAGAAACTATTGACACTCATCCATGAGGATTTCAACTAGGCCAAGAATAAAAATCCAGCATTTCCATCTAGTAATATAGTTTAATTATTATAGTGATAAATAAGAACAATAACAAGGATACTGAATAATAGTACTATATAGCACTTCTGCTACATACGATGGTTTTCCTTTTGCATGCATTATAGTTTTCACCAATTTAAAAAATTAACATATGACACATGGCACTCTGACTTATTTCAAAACCAGCTCCAGAATAGTTTCCTAAACTATAAACAAACTATCCAAATATGGTACCAACACCAACATAAATACAATAACATGCACAAAGTGAAGAAATGACACATTCGAAATATACTCATACCACTTTGTTATGCAAGGAACACAGAACCGCTTTCTATTACAACTTTTGCACCTAACAACCCGGCCTTTGTCATTCTTTTGACATTGGTGGCACATTGAGGAAACCTATTCAATAACTTGTTGAATCAGATATCGAAAACAGTACCTCCAAGTAGATAAATAAACAATAAATGATAGCAAAGAAAAGAGAGGGGGGAAAAGCTTCTTACTCTTCGGTCTGATTTATTTAATTTTGGCTTCTTTTGCACTGGAACATTTCCACGCCTCAGCGAATAACCTTTATGATTGTCAATTTCTGATAACTCCACTCCCTTTTGGTGATTGTCCAAATTCCCCTCATTTTTACGAGTTGCCTTTGAAGCATCCACCACCTTTTCTTGATTCAAACTGCTCTCTTTTCCAAAAATAGATATACTTGAACCGTTCTTTCCAGTATTTACTCTCTTACTATTACCCCTCAAACGCTCTTTTGGTCCCTCATTGCCCTCATTAGCTCCATTTTTGCCTTCTACAATAAGCTTCGACTTTTGCCCTCCTTTGTTCTCTTCAACTCCATCAGAAACTTCTTCCACAATATTCTCCATTTCCAAATCCTTACCTTCCTGACCCTTCTCACGATTTTCCCGAATATCTTCCACAACAAGCTTCGCCTTTTCTTTCTCGACAAAAATCTCCGAACTTTCCCCCAACACCTCCTTTTTCCGACCCTTGCGTCTACGTTTATCCTTCTGAACTCCATTTCCACCATCTTCAACAGCATTTGCCATTTCAAAATCCCCAACTTCCCGAGAATTTTTTATATTTTCTCCATTCTCCGGAACATCCTCCACTACAACATTCACCTTCTTTCCGCCTTTCTTCACCAAAAGTTCCGAACTTTTATCATCCCCACCATTTTCTACGACGTCTTTTGCCTTTTCCAAAACTTTCTCCACCAAAATTTCTGATCCCTCCACAGCCGTCTTCTTCTTTCCACGTTTCTTCTTCTCAACTCCTTCACCAACAACATTCTCTTCCACAACAAGCTTCGCCTTATCTTTCTTGACAAAAATCTCTGAACTTTCCCCCAACACCTCCTTTTTCCCACCCTTGCGTCGACGTTTATTCTTCTCAACTCCATTTCCACCATCTTCAACGGCATTCTCCATTTCAAAATCCCCAACTTCCCGAGAATTTTTTATATTTTCTCCATTCTCCGGAACATCCTCCACTACAACATTCACCTTCTTTCCGCCTTTCTTCACCAAAAGTTCCGAACTTTTATCATCCCCACCATTTTCTACAACGTCTTTTGCCTTTTCGAAAACTTTCTCCACCAAAATTTCTGATCCCTCCACAGCCTTCTTCTTCTTTCCACGTTTCTTCTTCTCAACTCCTTCACCAACAACATTCTCTTCCACAACTTTCTCCATCTCTGAAACCCTAAATTCCTCACCCTCCTTCACCTCTTCTCCATTCTCCTTATCACCTTCCACAACAAGCTTCGTCTTCTTACTCCCGGGACCTTTCTCAGCCAAAGGTTTCGAACTTTTCGGCTTTCTTCCGCGTTTTTTCATCCCAACTACTCCTTCGCCCCCGACGATCTCCATTGCCGAATCCCTAGCTTCCTGATCCTTCTTCTCAACCTTCTTTCTACCGCGCCTCCTTTTCTGATTCGCTTCACCTTCTGGGCCCTCCAACGAAAAGCGATTCTCCGGAATATTTTGGATACTCTAGGAAGCAAGAAATTTTGAATTTCAGAGAGGGAAAAAGAAAAAGGAAAGTGCCTTTTAGAGAGAGCGAGAGAGAGAGAGAGTTGGGGTTTTTAGTTATGGGGAAGTGGAAACGATGGGAAATGAGAGGGAAATGAGAGGGAAACCAGCCCGGACAGATGGCCTATAAACCGGGTGCGTTACTGTCAGAGTTATAATATTGAAAATGTGGCGGCAAAATTAATCCCAAAAACAGCGACTTTCTTTTATTTTTTAAAATCTCATTTATTTTACTAATTTAAACTTTTAATTTTAATTTTATTAGAGTTAAAATTTTTTTATAAAAAATCGCGTTTAAATTTTTTCTATTTCAATTAAAAGTTATTACATGAAGATACATCTTAAATACAATTTATAAAATGAACAAGGCATTATTAGCTATGTTTAGAGTTATTTTTGTTTTTATTTTTCAAGTTTTTTAAGAAAATTAAAATAAAAACGGGAGAGAAATTGTAACACTCTGAAGAATTAATTGAGATTAATTAAGATAATTGAGATTATTAGTGTGCCTAATCTGATTTAATTAATTGAGTTTTGATTAATAAATGTTTTTGAAATGAGAGTTAAATAATTTCAGGGTATTTAAATTATTCTCAGTAATTTATTTTAATCCAAAAGTGTATATGGGCGCATTTCTGGACTATAGTTTTAAAATATTGTACACATGTTCTTTTCTTTTTCTCTTTCCTTTTCTTTTCTTTTTCCTTTTCTTTTCTTTCTTCTTTTTCTTTTCCTTTTCCCGTGCACTCTCTCTCTCTCTCTTTCACTCTCACTCTCACCTTCACTCTCTCTCTCTCTCTCACTCCTGTTTTGGTGTCCCAAATCACGGATCTTGAACCAAAGAAGAGTTTCAAAACGTTTTCAACGTCAAGAGAAGGATTTGAGGTAAGATTACTGAAAGAACCTCTCTTGAATCTCAAGTTTTTGGATTTCAAAACTTATTTTGGTTCAAACTGGATTTTGATGATTTTTTAGTAAAACTAGAGTAGAAATTGGAGATCTTAGGTTCTTTAGACTTGTTTTAGGACCTAGAACCCGGATCTAGTGGTTTGCCTTTGAAATATTTGGATTTGAAACTGGATTTGCAGGTTTCTGGACTGGTTTCCGCGAGCTTCTCTCGCGCAGTCGATTCCACCGGTCGACCTGTGCGGTCGACCAGTGTGCACACTACCGGTCGACTGGTAGTGTTGCACTGCTCTGTCACTGGTCGACCGGTGCACACGGGTTTGACCTTGTTTGGCCTGAAAAGTGTTGTTTTGACCCCTATTTTCGGGGAGAACCCAAATTAGCTTCATTTGGGGACTTAGGATGAAAGGATTAGCATCTTTAATCCCTAATTTGATATTTAAAACCCTTGGATTGGAATTTGAAACATGAAAATGAATTATGGCACACTAATTGGAAATCTTGGTACATAAGTGAAATTGAATTTCTTTAGGAATGAGAATTGATCCTAAAGTGTTGTTTTGCATCAGTGATCGCTAAGGATTCAAACTGAAGGGGCTTGATGAAACGGAAGTCGGAAAAGGCAACGCTAGTCCCAGGTTTGATTGTGCGATGTAGGATTTCTATCACTTTTCCTTGTAAGCCTGTTTTCAAAAAAATGATTATGGCTTTGAAAATGTTTTAAAGAGGATTAGTTTGCAAAAGAAAAACGTTTTAGAAACCATGGCTTGTTTAGTTGTGAAAATCCATGGCTTGTCCTGTCCATAGAATCCATAGCTTGTTTAGTCATGGAACCTCATGACTTGCCCAGTCATAGAGCCCGCGGCTTGAATAGTTCGTGGGGTCATATGAATGATTTTATAATGTTAAATGAATGATTGCTTAAGATAAGAGATCTTGTGAACTGGTAAAAGAGTCTATTGCTGTAAGCCTAGATAGGATGCAGAGAGTGCATCCTTGGGGGCAGAACCCGAAACTCGGTCCGGGTAGGCGAGGCACTTGATTAGGTAAGTAATTTGTACTAATTACTTGCTGAAGCCTGTAATATGGTTATTTTTAATTATATTTCCTTTGAGAAAAAGGATGTGATGTTCCTGCTATTCTGTCGAAACTAAATGTCTAATTTTATTTACTTATTCATTTATTGATTTACGCGCTCATTTCTTTATTCATTTATTTTAAGTATTTCAAATTATATCTTACTGGGCCTTTTGCTCACGTTTTATGTTTTAAATGTATTAAACCCCTCCTAGGAGATTCTAGGAGTGGTGCAGGGTAGCTAGTGCTGAAACTTTGGACGGGCCGCCCGTGACCACCGAAAAATCCGATTTTTTGCCCGATGACCAAACCCGATCCCGATCCGAAATTGGGCTGCCCGCCCGTGCCTTAGAAAATCCCCATGGACGGGCTTCGGGCAAATTGCTTGCCGTGCCGGTCGGGGCTGCCCGATGCCCCCCGGCCCGCCCGAATTTTTTTTTTTTTTTTATATATTTTTTATGTTGTTTGAAATAAGTATTTGTTTGTATAATTACAATGTGTTGTGTATATTACAATTTGAAATATGAAATGAACACACGACCGCCTAACGATATATAAAAAATTTACTTCTTCATTGATTTTTAAATTTGTAATTCATGATTGCCTCATTAAAAACCTTACCAAGAAAAACCCAATTGGGATAAAAACTTGGTAAGGAAAAAAGAGTGCAATCATTGTGGGACAATTACAAATTTGATGAATTTACAAAGTCTATAGACTCTATACAAGTACAACTATACAAGATTACAAATTACAAGAAAAACACTATACAAATTAGAAATTACAAAGTAAATAAATATTTACAAAGAAATTATCAAGATGAAGCGAAGGATCATCTTGAAAATTAAAAGTTAATCTATTAAATTAAATCGATCCATTCTTGGTTTTGCGGTGAGATTGTATCGTGTAGCGTTGGTGAACGGTCCCAATCCTTGATGCACACCAAAGCTTCAACAATATCCTGCTGCAATGCGTTTCTCCGTTCTTCAAGTATTCGGCGGTTGTAATTGAATGCTTGTTCGGCCGCAAACATGGGAGACCGGGATTGAAAAAATATCCATTGCCCGATCGTGTTAGGATCGGCCAAGTTAATGCTCGTGCCCTCCACCACTCAACCAAATCAAACACCTCACTCATCTACAACTAAGCCCTCACTCAGTCGCCATTAACTCGTTGAATCCGCCGCCACCTCTTGATGAAGATCCACTTCCACTCCCAGTTCTTCTTGACCTTGAGTCGTCGTGCGTGTCTTTCTTCTTCTTCTTAGACAACCCGAAAACATTCAAGAATGAATGTGGATTGTCGTTTCGTTGTTCGGTTGTTCAACACGAGGTGTGTTTCTAAACCTACTTTCATAAGAGATATATAGAGAATATATTTTTTCCTTTATAATAGGATCTTGGTCAAGAGTGTCTATAGCTAAAAATTCACCTAAGTTATCTAATCCACTTTCTAAACCTTCTAATTTTAATCTAGGGTCAAAAAAATAACACCGAAACCATACAACATGGGTAATTTAGACCAATATTTTTAAATTTCTTTTCCATAGAGGCGATAGGAACTCCTAAAACCTCATGTGTCCTAAATTCACTAAATAAAATGGACATTCTTAAAAGTTCTCCTAATGCTAATGGTGAAGTTGGGTAATAAGTTCCACTAAGTTTTAAGGTAACTTCATGAAATCTACCTAAAAAGTTATACAAAAGTTCGCAATTTGCCAATCAGTTTCATCTATAAATCCTATTCCTAATTTTGCACTAACATAATTTGTTATAGCATCTTTATAGGGGATGCATTGTTCAAGCATTATGTAAGTAGAGTTCCATCTTATGGGCATATCTAAGGCTAATGCTCTAGGATTTTGATTACATGCTTGTAGAAATCTAAACCAATCTTGTATTCTTTGATTACTACCTTGAATCCAAGCAATGTTATCTCTAATTCTTTTAATATGACCTGACATTGATTTTAAACCGGATTTTACTATTAAATTAATTATATGACATGCACAACGTTGGTGGAAAATATCATTAGTACCGAATAAACTTAAATCATTTTCAAAAAGTTCTATTGCTTTAGTATTCGCAGTTGCATTATCTAATGTTATGGCCATTATTCTATCTCTTAAACTATATTCATCAATAACAGATAAAATTGTGTTATATATTAAATTGGCAGTATGTGATCCTATAACACATTTGAAACCTAAGATTCTCTTATCCAAATCAAAACCTTTATAATAATGTCCGGTTCTGACTAAATAATCCTTGTTGTTGGCAACCATGGACCAAATATCCGCCGTTAACGCAACGCAACCACTAGTTGAGTGTAGAAGGTTGATTAATGCTTCTTTTTCTTGTTTATATAATTTTAATGCATCTTTCCTAAGAGTAGTTCTAGAAAAAATTGTGCATTAGGATTATGTACAATTTTAATATAACGTTGCCAATTTCTTTGTTCGGAAAACTTAGTGGTTGATCTAATGTGGCTATTAATCGTGCCATTTCCATACGATCAACTTGCGGATCCTATTTCCACGTGCTTAGACCGCCGGTTTGGTGGTCAAACGATAGTGTGTTTGGCGGAGTTGATCTCCGCCTCCTTTTTGAAGACACTTTTCAGTGTCTTCTTAAGTGTGTAGTGCCGTGAATAGTGTTACCTTGTAATTTCTCACCACAATATTTACATTGAGCTACGTATTTAATGTTACCGCTATTGTCGACTTCCTCGAATGTGTTGAAGTGCTCCCAAACCTGCTGAGGTGCGCTTGCATTTCTTCTTAGAACTTGCAACACTTGCACTAGGACTACCGCTTGCCTCTCCTCCACGGCCACTTGTGCCACCACCATTGCGTCCCCAACCTCTAGTACGTCCACCAGGGTCGGATTTGCGGTTTGATCAAGATCTCTTTCCATAGTTTGCGATTCCTGTGATTGAAAAATATTAGGAAATTGCCCTTCTTCGATGTTGAATTGGGCATCAATAGGAATATCATCACCACCACCATAACAAGAAGAAGCCATTATGAAAAATAAGAGAGATTGAGAGAGCTTAAGAGAGATCGAGATTTGAGAGAGATTGAAGCGAGATTAAGAGAGATTTGAAAGAGATTAAGAGAAATTGAGAGAGATTAAGAGAAATTGAGAGAGAATGAGAGTTTTGGGGTGAGGAAAATGGTTGGGGGAGGGGGTATTTATAGGAAAATTTTAGGTTGAAAAATAAAATTTTTCCCCAAAATTCGGGTCCAACGGCTACAAAATTTTTAGGCGCCGGGGCAATTTTCGGCATTCGGGCAACGGTACAAAATTCGACCGTTAGGTTCAAAAATTCGGCAAAATTCGGGTTCGGTTCTGCTCGGGCAAAAGACCGCTTTTTTTCAAAATTCGGGCAAATTTTCGGGCTAACGGTCACAAAATATTCGGCATTTCGCAAAAAATCGGGCAGGTCGGGCAACTGGTATTTGCCGGAAAATTCAAAAAAAAAATCCGGATTTGGCGGGGGTTCGCTTTCTCCACGGCGGGGGCTGTCGGGGCACACCATTTTCGGCTACCCGAGCCCGTGCCCAAGAAAAAACCATTTTCGGGCGGCCGGGGGGTTTGCCACGAGCCCGGCCCGAAAAATTCCGGCATCGGGCATGCCCGCCGCCCGATGTTTCAAAGACCGGTAGCCGGAGATTGCTCTTCATTGGATCGAGTGTGATTGAGTTCATCCTCTTGAACAATGTAAGGAATTTGAGAATTCTGAAACTTATGTAATATTTGGATTTACTAGACTGTGGTTGATGTCTGTTGTAATGATTATTTACATGAGCATGTATGTACGATAGTGTATGTCCTGTGGTGTGGTGCCTTGTGTGTCAGAGGCTTCTGGATTCTGTAATTTATTTATATTTTAATGCAGTCAAGTGTGGGGCCCGACTGAAAATCTGCTTTATTAATCCCTAATCGAGCTCCACGTCACCCACCCCATTTGGGGGCATGACAAAAACGGTGTTTGACACAATTAAAGATAAAAGACGAAAATGAAAATGATTTTTTTAGTTTAGTATAAAATGAAAAAGAAATGAAAAATAACTTGTAATCGATTTTCATTTTTTGTTTTCATTTTCTTTTCTCTCGAGTAGAGAGAAACATTAATAAAAAAATTTTATATTGAAAATAATTTCTTGATAAAATTATCAAATAAATTTTTAAAAATGATTTCTATGAGATTGAAAATATTTTCATTTTTATTTTTATATAAAAATAAAATTATTTTAAAACGAATTTAAAACACACTTAAAAGTATTTTAAAACGAGTTTTAAAGACATCAATTATTTTTAGTTTTTTATAGAGCCAGGATTTCTGTTTTTCTTCTCTGGCCTTTCGCTTCCGTATCAGCTGATTGACTTCCCCTTTTTCGATTTGTTTTTGCCCTTTTTTTGTAATAAGTTTTGTACTATTGTTACCAGCTCTTGTGTTATGACTCGCGAACTGATTAATTAGCATTAAATTGTCTGTTTAGACGTTTCACTAGTACTGTTATTATTCTTTTAAAAAACATTTTGTACCATAATTAACTTTCAACTTCCTGTGAACAAAAGGAAAAACTATTCTTCATCTCTAATGCATTATTATAATTAGTTTATTAATTATAAATTTAGTATTTAAATACAAAAAAAAAAACATTCTCTAATACAATATTACTCTATAAACTTTTAATTTTAGCATGCTATCTCTTATTTTGTAAAATTATTACAACATGTCTATTAAATTCATGTCGAAAAAATACATTTAACAAAAAATTTTAACATACAATTCAAATGCAACACAAATTTTTTAGGGCGCCTTTACTAATAAGGTTTTCAAATAATAGGAGATAAAACAAGAGAAGGTTAATTTTATTCCTTTGAATTATATGTTGAGAATGGTGTCCTAGAAATATAAGATATAATATGATATTTAGTATTTATTTAATAAAAGAGTTTATTCATTATTTTATATGCATATATTATTAAATATTTTATGAATATCACTAAAAATTCAATGATTATTTATGTGACTTAAAATATTGTATATAAGTGTTATATCCGAGATGATAATATTTAAGGATAACAAAAAATCAAAACGATGTTCATAATGAATTTAATTAAAGTTTGGAATCTTTAATTAAAACATTATCAATGCATGGCATCCACATTTAGAATGAAATAGTGTTATCTACATTGTTAGTATGGTGAGATATTGAATGAGTGCATTACGCATAATGAGATTATGTGGAATCGGGACACATACACAATATGAATTTCTGATAATTTTCTTTAAGCATAGAAATTTTAATTGAGTCTATCGATAGACATCTATAGAATGATCTTAATCCTGAGTTACTAGCAAGACTCTTATTTATGGATTTGTGTCTTTTAATTTACTAAATACGAATTCTGAGATGTTGAATCTTATTCCTTGTATTTTGGAGACATAATGAAGTGAGTAGCCGAGAATGTTAATACACGAGATGTAATTCACTCCTTCTTGAGAAATAAATAAATAAATAATTCTCTTGAGGATTGATTCCGTACTTGGACTAATAGGAGCAAAATTCATGAATTTATTTTATGAATCACTGTTCATTAAAGAATCAATGGTACTCAAGGATAAAGATATAATTAGAGAGGTTAACAGATTTCACCTAACTCTAATTATGAATTATTTAAAGATGATTGATCTATACGTAATAAATATATCAAATGAGTACTTCACAATTTAGAAGTAAATTATATATATAATTGTGAGAGTGCAATTTCAAGTTTATAGTGGAGTAGCTTTTGAAATTAATACAATTATATAATTAGTTAAAGATTTTTAATTAATTATTAATTTTATTAGAGCTTGAAATTATAGGTCTATGAGTCCCCGTACCGTCCTTGTAATCCTACGAGACACTAAGGGCAAAATAGAGATTTTAAAATTATAGAATTGTAAATAGAACGCTCAAAAATAATTTATTGAGAATTCATTGTAAATTAAATAATAATATTATTTAAATTTGAATTTTAAAACACATATGTGGAGGAGTCCACATGGTGTACACGCCTAACGCAATGAGAATTCCTCTGGGATTCAATTGCTTGCTCTATAAGTTATCTAATTGACTTATTTGATAACTTATCCAATGAAAATTCAAATTAAGTTTGACTTAAATTTGAATTTGAATTTGAATTAAAATTGAATTACAGGATAAATGAGAATTTTTCCTCTTTTCCTATATGTTATTTGTGCCAATCACACAGAGAAATATCCCTGTGGTGGCCAGCCCCTATAGATGAGAGAGAGAGAGAGAGAGAGAGAGAGAGAGAGAGAGAGAGAGAGAGAGAGAGAGAGAGAGAGAGAGAGAGAGAGAGAGAGAGAGAGAGAGAGAGAGAGAGAGAGAGAGAGAGAGAGAGAGAGAGAGAGAGAGAGAGAGAGGGGGCGGGGATTTTGTTTCCAAAATCAATTAGAAGTGAGAAATAATTATTAAGTTTTATCTTTGAGATAAAGATACGACTTTTTCTAGAAGTCTAATTACTACTCTATAAATAGTAGACTACAGAAAATTGGAGAACATAATTTTTACTCTCCCTAGCATAGTGTGACCGAAATTTATAGTGTGGTAAAATTTATAGTGTGGTAAGAAAAAAATTTCTCCTAAAGTCCACGTTGTGCATGTGTTTGTGTTTGTGGAATACTTGAGTGTTTATTTGCTAATCTCATTTTGTTTCATGTGTACCGGCACACATCTTCGCAAATTTAATGAATTAACAAGGAAGATTCATGTATTCTAAACAAGCTTGGAACGAGGAACGTTCGTGGTTGAAGAACTCAACCTATCGACATGTCAAAAATTTTATTATCCAGGATCCGTTAGATACACGTTTCCGCATAGAAAATTATTTTTAAAACCAACACAAGATTTCATATTGTGTTAAAAGTGTTCAGTAACCTATGCCTTAGTTTGGTATTGCTTTTTTCTCCTAAAATGAGCTTCTGCTTGTAGCAGAAGCAGATTTTAGTTTTGGTAAATCTCCTCAAAAGTGTTTTTTGAAGAATTTTTTAAGAATCTGTAGCCAAAATCAAAAGCAGCCTAAAGACAAATTTAGCTTTTAGATTGTACGGGAATCATCATAGTACAATTAATGAAACTTTCATAATACCCATAATACCCCTAATGAAATTTAAATTTACAATCTTCACAATCTAAAATTCACACTCACAATATAATATAATATAATAGTAATATTATAACAAATAATATCATAATTATATTAATAACTCTAATATTATTATTTTATCATATAATATGATATTACAATAATATTATAATTATTGTAATTATTATTTTATAATATATTATATTATATTGATATAATTATATTTATTATATTAATAATAATATAATAATTAATATAATTAAATATTAATATAATCTTATAATTATAATATTATTATATATTATAGTGTATTACACACGTTATAGTTATATAATATATTAATTATAATATAATAATGATTATATAATTCTATTTAATTCTATTATAACTAAAATATTAATATTTCTTATTATATGTTTTATAATATTGTAATTATATTAACCATTTTAATAATATTATTATATTTTATATCATAATTATATAATATGTTATTTAATAATAGTTTTATTGTATTTTATTTAACATAATAATAAATATACATTATATTGTAATTATATATATTATATTATAGTATAATATAATATAATCGTTATTTTTAATTATTTTAGTTATTATTTTAATAATATTATGATATTCTATATTATAATTATATAATATATTATATAATAATAGTTTTTTATTATATTAAATATAATAATAAATATATATTATATTGTAATTATATATATTATATTATAGTATAATATAATATAATCATAATTTTAACCATACATAGCAATTCAACTTTATAATTTACTAAACATTATTACACCGATTTTAGAACCAAAGACAGTTATTATAATTATAGTTTATCAAACTCATCTACTTTTTTTAACAATTTTGTTTCTTCGTTTAACACAATTAAAAGTAATATTATTTTAATAATATTATGATATTCTATATTATAATTATATAATATATTATATAATAATAGTTTTTTATTATATTAAATATAATAATAAATATATATTATGTTGTAATTATATATATATATATTATATTATAGTATAATATAATATAATCATAATTTTAACCATACATAGCAATTCAACTTTATAATTTACTAAACATTATTACACTGATTTTGGAACCAACACAGTTATTATAATTATAGTTTATCAAACTCATCTACTTTTTGTAACATCTGTTTCTTCGTTTAGCACAGCTAAAAGTAATATTATTTTAATAATATTATGATATTCTATATTATAATTATATCATATATTATATAATAATAGTTTTTTATTATATTAAATATAATAATAAATATATATTATATTGTAATTATATATATTATATTATAGTATAATATAATATAATCATAATTTTAACCATACATAGCAATTCAACTTTATAATTTACTAAACATTATTACAATCGATTTTGGAACCAAAGACAGTTATTATAATTATAGTTTATCAAACTCATCTACTTTTTTTGTAATAAATTTGTTTTCTTCGCTTAACACAAATTAAAAGTAATATTATTTTAATAATATTATGATATTCTATATTATAATTATATAATATATTATATAATAATAGTTTTTTATTATATTAAATATAATAATAAATATATATTATGTTGTAATTATATATATATATATATATTATATTATAGTATAATATAATATAATCATAATTTTAACCATACATAGCAATTCAACTTTATAATTTACTAAACATTATTACACCGATTTTGGAACCAACACGCTTATTATAATTATAGTTTATCAAACTCATCTACTTTTTGTAATAAATTTGTTTCTTCGTTTAGCACAAATTTAAAAGTAATATTATTTTAATAATATTATGATATTCTATATTATAATTATATCATATATTATATAATAATAGTTTTTTATTATATTAAATATAATAATAAATATATATTATATTGTAATTATATATATTATATTATAGTATAATATAATATAATCATAATTTTAACCATACATAGCAATTCAACTTTATAATTTACTAAACATTATTACACCGATTTTGGAACCAAAGACACGCTTATTATAATTATAGTTTATCAAACTCATCTACTTTTTGTAACATCTGTTTCTTCGTTTAGCAAAGCTAAAAGTAATATTATTTTAATAATATTATGATATTCTATATTATAATTATATCATATATTATATAATAATAGTTTTTTATTATATTAAATATAATAATAAATATATATTATATTGTAATTATATATATTATATTATAGTATAATATAATATAATCATAATTTTAACCATACATAGCAATTCAACTTTATAATTTACTAAACATTATTACACTGATTTTGGAACCAGCACAGTTATTATAATTATAGTTTATCAAACTCATCTACTTTTTATAACATCTGTTTCTTCGTTTAGCACAGCTAAAACTAATATTTTTAAAATCTACAACACTACCAAACTAAGCCAATGAGGATTTATGTTAAATGACGAATTGGATTCCTATTCTACTGGATTCCTATGAGGTGTTTACGTAGTACGGACATAGTCCATTGTTCCGTTAACCTGACGGTCTACGTGGCACCGACTAGTTGCAATTTTAATCACAATTTTAGATATGAAAACTTAACAGAATTACGAAACAAGTCTAACCTAACTCTATAAATAGCCCATTCTCAGAGTTATTTAGATCACTTGAGAGATTCTTTGGGGACTATTGGTAAGGGGAGGAAAAACTGTTCAAACATGAAAAACATTTTTCTTTTGGCCATCTTGTAGTTGGAAGGAGATCAAGAAACCAAGTAGGAGATTGGACAACGTGTGTCCACTTGCACTTTGGTCGTGGAAAAGAAATAAGACCAATTGATTGAGTCTCTACCGGTGTCTATTATATTAGTTGCAGTCGCTTTCAAGATTCAACGGTTCGTCTTTTAAAGGTACAAAATAGATGTTTTGTATGTATGACATATAGCATCATGAACATGCCTCAACTTTATTTTGTTTAATGAAAAATTTTAAAATTTCGCTGCGTGACTTTTTGTTGTATTTTCCAACACTCTACGAGTTCTTCACCACCCAATACTTAGTCTCAACATGACTCAACTTTATTTTGTTTAATGAAAAGTTTTAAAATTTCGTTGCGTGACTTTTTGCAGTATTTTCTAACACTTTCCACGAGTTCTTCACCACCCAATACTTGGTCCAGTCATGACTTGACTTTATTTTGTTTAATGAAAAATTTTAAAATTTCGCTGCGTGACTTTTTGCCGTATTTTTCAACACTCTCCACGAGTTCTTCACCACCCAATACTTGGTCCCGTCCTTGGCGGCACCATATCCAACAGCTATAACACCATGGTCCAAATTCATGTCGCAGGCTCCAGTGAAGATGCCACGACTAGAACACATATCGTATGATATATATCATGTTTGCCTCACGCTGCAGGTCAATATAATTATATGTGAGTAGTATAAAATCATCGACATACAACAGAAAAATGTGAATACGGTTAAAAGAAGTAAGTTATTGCTAAGTGTGTTTGGTAGAGAAAATCAAGATGACACGTATTAAAAGAATAGAATAGCATCTGGAATAGAATCTGCATTTATTCCTTTCAAATTTGTATCCCTGCTTCCCATGGTTGTTATTATTAATCTAGATTAACGCCAAAGTCTACGTTAATTCTTGTAAATACCATCATTCTAGTAAGATAATTTAAACCGTACAAGTGGGATTTGGGAAAACAGTCCGTAATAAAGACACCTCGAGTTCCATGTTCTAAATGTCACATTAATGTGCGCATGCAAATCTCCATAAAAGTCTAACGTTAGGAAGCCAATCCAAACAAAGAGGTTGAACTAATAAGCTAGTCTTTAATTGAGAGAATTTAATGAAATACAGTAAATACGCAGTGGTATCCGAGAGATAAAGATTAAGGTAAAACTTGTCAATAGATCTTTTTATTTCTTGAGTGACAAGGAAACTATTGTCCAAGATTTACTTTCTTACGTGGTTGCTACACTGCTAAAAGCATTGTCAAAAACACAAACATATGATCCATTTAGCGGATCCGTATCAGTTCGGAGACGGCAAAACAAATGAAACATAGGTTCTGCGACAGTTCTGCTATCATCTTTTCTCTACTTACTTTTTTAGATGCCCTCGCAACTTATGTGTCAAGAGAGTTTAGCAAGAAGCTGATATGGTTCTGCAAGAGTAACTAGCAGCGCCGCCGGATCTACAAAAAACGGACTACCAGCCTTCCATTGTAGCGTATAAAGGGAACGTAAAATTTACTTGCGTAACTAGCTTTTGTACATTGATCCAACGGCGAGCTCTTTTACCTTAATTTAAGTACTTCTATGAATTCCTAGAGATGCACTTCGCCAGCGTCTTTTTTTGGATGTAACCTGAAAATATAAGATTCAGCAATCGGTAAGAAAAAGTCCAAAAAACAAGAAGCCTGCTGAATATCGTGAGAACTATAAGAGAATGATGATGAAACATTTAAGAATATTAGACAGTTTAACACTTGTTGAACATTTTTTTTTTAAAAAGAAACAAATAAAAAGGCCCTGAATATATGGAGTACAGATAATATTCAAAATCTCGACAATTCTTAGTTGTGCCGTCTCCTATTTGCAGTTCAGTAAGAAATACAAACAAAAGAAACCGACACTACACACTTATGCTTCTTGCATACACGAAAGTAAATGCATGCAAGCTCAAATGTATTGACCAAGTCAATATACAAACATATCATTCTAATAAACAATACCAGAGAATACACAAATAAACAATACCGATTGCATAACATTTAGATATACCAAGTCACCTGAATGCCGCACAATGAACATTCTCAAAGTACCTTAATCTCAAAAAATTTCAGTTAGTTAAATGGGTTCTCAGTGGCTAGCTATCATGGCAGTTGAGATAAGTTGATACCAGTGCAAGATGCTATCAACAAACTGTTTTTCTCAGCCCAATCATGTCTAGTATTCACGCATTCCGAAACTCCATGGAATGTATGTCCATCAACATATCAAAAATGCAATTTCAAAACATAAAAGACGATATTGAATCCATATGTTAACAAAATTTCATGCACCTATGGAGGAATGTGCTCAAGAGATAAAGTATCATGGAATTTGAGCTACAAATAATAGAGCAATAATCATCAGCAATATGAAAACAGAACCGATAAGCGTTGTATCCTTCTGCAAGAAAACCAACAATATTTTATCTCCAACCCCAAACCCAGCACTCACCCAAAAACAAACAAAAAAAATATGTACCATGTACCACTCACTTCATCCAAACAAACTAGAGACAACAATCACGACACTCATCGACTAATTTCCACACACAACCAGCTTCTTGCACGATACTATTAGCCTGCCTCCCACAAAAGAGGGGAAGAAAAGAAACTAATACACGGCACCCACCAATAAATCTGATGACCAAACATGATAAGCGATGCAAAGATTAACGAATGAAAAATAAAAAAGTTTACCTTGGAATATGAAGGGGGTAATGAAGCCTGACGCTCAGCTTTTCCAGGCTCATTTAACTGTCGAATCTCTTGAAGCTGGTTGGCTATGTCCTCCAAAAGTTGCAACTGGAGTTTTTCCCTTTCCCTATGCCCCACAGAGAAGTTGAGTTTCTCCCTTCCCTTTTGCACTATCCTTAACCTTTCCCTTAGCCACTCAACTTCATTTTCAATTTTCAACTTCTCATAATCAACTGCAGACATGGAATTTCTTCGACAATCAGTAAGTACAACTTTTTCTCGAGAGAAGCCTGTCGGAGGAGGTAATCCACTAGTTATGTCCGAACTACTTCTGTTCATGTCATAATGAGTTTCCACAGTACTCAAAGATGGACTGCCACAATTTTTAGGAACGTTTGATGGAGCACTCACAGACTGCCGTTCATTTTTCTCTACACTCACAGCATTCAACGTCTTAGATTTATGATCAATTACATGAACATCATAAACATGAGACTCTCCATCAAAAACCAAGTTAGGTGGATCTTTGCTTTCGCGATACGGTATGTCAGATGCCTTTGAAGCAAAGTCTACACATAAACTTGTGCTGCCAATTTGATCTAGGCCTTCAACAAATGGGGTGACAGATGTCTCAAGCATATCAAGTCCTTTAGGAGTACTTAAGTCGTAATATTTAAAATCTTCCTCCCATATGGGAACCTCCTTTACCACACCTTTCTCTTTACACTCATGATTGAACTCATTTCCACTTAAGAAATGTGGATGTCCGTCACTACTCGGATGCTCCGGCATATCAACTTGTTTTAAAGCATCATCATCTTCAGCCAGTTCAGGAATTGCCAACTCTTTCCCCAAAGCAAGAGTATAATTCCGAGTCCCAACTGATGATGCTTCATAATACGAAGAACTATTTGCAACTTTCAACTTTGGCTTCTCGATGGATTCATTAAACTGTTGCAGCAACAAGATTGGGTCCTCTCGTGAATAAATAGCAGAATTTGTCAGCACTTGCAAATCAGCAACATCTTGCGCGTCAGAATCAGATTGAGCATTTCCCACAATCATTTGCCTGCATGCTTCAACTTCCTTCTCCAAGAAATGCTTTTCTCTTTCTCTCCTAAGTAAAATCTCTTTGAGAATGTTCATTTCCTCAGCATCATAAGCAGCTTTTGCCTCTATCATCCTCTGATATTGCCTTGCCTCCATCTCTATTGAAGCCTTTTCCTTTTGTAGGCGCAAAATCATGGCCATGGCCTCATCTGCAGCACTAGCAGCAGCACTTCTCTCTTTCTCAAGTTCAAGATATAGAGCAGAACAAGCAGCATGCTCTTCTTCTAGTGCTTGTTCCAACAGTCTAATCATATTTTTCTCATTTTTGTCAACCTCGAAATCCCCTTGTGCGCCTCGCCCTAATTCTTCAATTGATACCACTTCTCTTTCGGCGTGTTTACAGTCATCATTAGAATTATTTGATGCGAGACCAAGTGAAACTCCTTCAAGAGACCCCAAATCTGTTGTAGCTTCTCTGTCATCTGAAATTAGATAATTATTATCATAAGAAAACAAATCAGTACAATCAGTGGAGAAATAACAAAGCATGTGATGACAATGTATTTCCAAATTTCCAATTCATTCAAAAAAAAAAAAAAAAATCCTTCAGAAGTGAACACCACTGTTGCATAAACAAAAGTACATCAAAACCCTAACATTAAGGGTAAAGCTTCATTAAAAAAAATAAAAAAATAAAAAATAAGAGAGAGAGAAAAGATTGCAAAGAGAACAGAAAAGTAGATGTTTAAAAGATTATAAAGTAGCTTTCTTTATAAGAAAAACTTCCTTATATTGATAAACGAATCCAATACAAGGGAAGAGATAATGTATGCTCTTAAAAGGAAAAAGCCAAAAAAAAAAAAAAAAAAGAAAACAAAGATGATAAGTAGCTTTAAGTGCCTAAATTTACCAACTAGATCATCTTGCTAAACTTTAAAATCACCTTTTAACTTGGTATTTGGAACAATTTCGAAGGCTGTAATATATCCGAAACCAATAGTTATAACTATTAAACAAGTCTAAATCGTAGAAACACAGAATATTTTGGTTTTACCATAAAGCTAATAATAACAAGTCTAAATTGAAGAAAAAAAATTCTCTGTTTTCCAATAAAGCTAGTAGCTCTGAGATGTAAATAAACATGCATATATGGAAATATAAATTCGAGTGACGATCTATATATAATGCGGGTTAACCACTCCAAAGATGGAAAGGAAATGTTAGCTTCATATCAAAACACTATAATGAGCATTACCTCCATAATCATTAGGGCCTTCAGAAACCTCATTCCCCATTTTGCTGATGCTGGGAGGAGACTGAGGAATGTTCCGCGCATCTGACTGCAATGTGTCATACGACGAAACAGAGGACGCTTTTCCATAATTAACAGAGCCTCCTCCCTTGCGACCACGCCACAGACCATGTCTTCGCCTCTGCTCCACAACCCTCTGACCTTCAGCTCCATACTCTTCTTCCTTCAAACCTTCAAAATTAACCGCGCCAAAATCAGCACCTGTCTTACCTTTCACATCCGTCTCAACCAAATCGTGGAACCGAGTCCCCGGAGAGGAGCTACTAGACGTCCCACATTCCCCATTTTCACCATGATTTCCCTCATTCTCCAACTTCAAATGCGAGTTTCCATTCTGCTCATCGCCGCGCAATACTGAATCGAACGGGAGCTTGCTCTTCACAGAGAAGTAAACGGAAGAGATTTTTTCATAAGGGCAATCCACTAATTGCCTATTGCTGTTGTTTCTGGGGTTCCAAAATAGTCCATCACATGGACATGGCAGGCACAATCCAAACAAGGCTAGAAACCGCGAGGCGAAAAACGCAAAAGCCGATGCGCAAAGCAAACAATAGGCAATTGAAAGATCAAGAAATGCAGCCACTAGCTCGGAAAAAGTCCATGAATTCATAGCTTGGCAAGTCATTTTCATCAAACATCACTCTTTCCTATTCCATTAATAAATTAGTCAACAAATTAAGCACTTAATCTAAACAAAACAACAAATAGCATATAAACTAATATTTAAATAGCACTTAATCAATACATAAATAAACAAAAAAAAAATCTAAGAATCTAAGAAAATGACAATATTACAAAAGTTTGAAACTTTAATCGAATAACAGTACTGAAGTAACTGAGTAACTGTTCATCAATGATCCGTACAGCTTAAGAACACGGACCCCAAAAAAGAAATCGATTTCAAAAATCACCAAAAAAAATAAAAAGAAATTACCATTATTATCTCATATCCATTTTCATTTTCATTTTCTATCTATTTTCTATTTCAAGACTCAAGCAAAAACTATTAGATTCGTGAAGAACTCACCGAGTTGAATCTGAGTCGACTCAGCAACTTGTTTTCTGGCAGTGAGTTTTTTTTTTTTTTACTTGAAAAGGAAAAAAAAAGGTATTTTAAACAAAACCCTACCTTTTTGGACGCTAGTGAAAAGAAAAATGAAAATTAAAAAGGCGATGTTGATGAGGACGATGATGTGATGACGTGGCAACATTGACGGTTTTGCTTTTTTGGGTTTTTCTTCTTCAATTGCTTTCCCGAGGGTGATACGTCGTCGTCCGTTACACGACCGACTTTCTTTTACTTTTCAGCTCGTCAATACACGCGCCATGGATTTCCCCGCCACGGCTATTGGCGTGTGCCCCAAACGCTATAGAGAGCGTAGAATTATTAAGATCAAATAATTAAAGAACTTGTACCAAAATTTATCACAATTAATTCGATTGAAAATTTTCAGGAAAGATTTTTGTATTTGGTTCATGAATTTAAATTATGTAATTTAAATTATTTTTAATTTATGTATATTTTTTATGAGAAAAAATATTATAATAATATAAATTATAATTTAAATTAAAAATTTAAATTTAAAAACTAAACGACTTCTTAATTTAATTCCATTAAATAATATTATAAACAAAAAATCTTAAATAGACAAGATTATCTCACTCTTTTTTTCTTTTCAATGGCGACCGTTGTTAGAATTTAAATACATTTTCTACTTTAGTAAAAATTAAATAAATAAACAAATACGACCGTTGTTAGCATAGCAATAAGATCCGCTAATTGAATCCCTAAACCCACATTTATTACCATTAATGTCTCGGGAAAAGAACGTTGCAAAAATAGTTGCATTACATTTAAGTCCAATCTAGAGAAAAAAAAAAAGTTACATTATTTACATTACATTTAAATAGGGAGCGTTCATCGCGTCCAATTGACCGATTAAACTGACTAACTCAACTCAGTCTAATTTAATTCACTTTTAGAAGATAATTGGCTTCAATTGGATTGAATTCAATTAAAATTTTTAAAAACCAACTTAGATTAGATTAGATGTTAATTTTACTTTTAAAATATCTAATCCAAATCGATCCAACCCTCATACTGATATTTGCATCTAAATTGAATTGGCTTTGCTTTGTTTGATTTTTATTTTAGTTCCATTTTATTTTATTTAGTTTGCTCCTCTAATTTATTATTAATCCTCATTTG
Source organism: Morus alba (assembly GCA_012066045.3). Lineage (NCBI taxonomy): Eukaryota > Viridiplantae > Streptophyta > Magnoliopsida > Rosales > Moraceae > Morus > Morus alba. Next base: position 15,796,614 of record CP050225.2, on the reverse strand, counting down.
TGTTTAAACATTAGGGGAAAAAGACAATTTACAGCTTAATTAATATCCCAAAACAGCGTGTTGGATCCTATCTTGTGCGCTCCATCAGCTTTCCGTGCTCCAGCGCTCCTTAGCCTCTCGTACATCGCCACTTGTCCACTTGTTTCACTACAGCCCTTTAGAGTGCACCACGTGGACGTTCGCTTCAGTTAGCCTAGATTCTTAGATTCGAGTCTCTGATTCGAATCATGATTCATGATCGCTACAGTATTTTCTCTCATAAAAAATATACGTAAATAAAAAATAATTCAAATCACATGATTTGAATCTATGAACCAAACGAACCCAAATTTCTCATTGATGCTGGCGTGATTTTGGAGGCTTTTATAAGCCTTTGCAGCCGCAAAAGCCAAAGAGCAGGCCCCTTCGTGCAGATTGAACGAAAATATACAGAGAGCCAAAAAAAAAGAGATTTTTACAAGGAATCACCGACCTAATTATTATTAGGGGTAAAATTTTAATGATCGAGTTTAAATATTATAAGAATAATAATAATTTATATCATTAAAATAATGACTATATCATTGTATAATAATTATGTATTTTTACTATATTTATAATATTCAAAAAATTTTACTAAATTTTAAACTAAATTATAAAATTTTGCCACATAGTGTAATTACAAAACAAGAATACAGAGGCCTATTGGAAAGTTGATAGAGAAAACATATGGGGATTCACTTTGGGCAGATTTGGGGTTGTTCTTAGGATTTTGTTTTATTTTTATTTTAGGTATCAATATTGAAGAGTGTGTTTTTGAGGCTATAATTTGGAGGAGAAGAAGATTCAGAAGACGAAATTAATTCATGTTTTATTTCTAAAGATGTTTAGCGTTTCAATCTATTCTTAATATTTGTGATTGTTTGATCAATAATTATATGAATTAGTGTTTAATTTTGAGACTAAGAAGTGATGGTTAAATATGACCCTTGAATGTGACGCCATTAGTTATCATAAGTTAGAAATAGTTCTGAGGCTAGTGCAGTGGTTATGATTTCATATTCTTAATGAGTTTTAGCATGTTAAAATCCTAATAGAGATATAGAGTCTGTATTGTTAAACCATGATTCTTGATACTTAAGAAAGATTAATAATTAATTTAGAGAAATTCATTGTCAGCTTAGGGAATAGTCCTAATTAATTTAAATAAGAACTTTTAGATATGATTAATTTTGGTGAGTTGTAGACCTAGATATTTTAGGATATTTTTTTTATTTTTGTTATTTTAATCTTAATTTTGGTCGTTTGAATAATTTTAGAATTAAACAGCCTCAGTACTTAATTAAAATTAACACAATCCACGTAAGATTCGGCACACTACTCATTCATTATATTATTTGTTAGCGATATAGTACAATTACGATTTTTCACAACATATATTTATATTTAAATATGTATTTATATTATATATAATAATTATTGGTCTAAAGTTTAAATTCTATTTTTCTCCTAGACGCTTTCCCTTTAAGTTTTTTATTATTGTTTTTTGTTAAATTTTTTTTATGTTTATCAGTTTGTAACTTTATTCTCATTTCTTTAATTTGCTTGTTAGATGTTTAATCAACTTTAAAGTAATTTGGAGTTTATACTTTTGTAACTTTATTCTCATTTCTTTAAGTTGCTTGTTAGATGTTTAATCAACTTTGAAGTAATTTGGAGTTTATACATTTTTGGATTTATGGATGTTAATTTTCGCTTCATTTTTTCAATTGTAGTATTTAAATTTTTATCAAAAACATTTAACAAATAGGTTGAACGAAAAGCTAAAAAATAAAATTTGTACAAAAAGTTCAAGTAAAAAACTGATTAGTCCAAGCCAATCTAAATTGACCTTAATTGGATAGAACACTAGAAATTAGATTGGATTAAATGTAATTTTTAAAAACTGATTTTTGATTGAATTGGTTGTTATATGACCAAAATATTTTAGATTGGATTAGATGAACAATTATTTAAGTCCAATGGTCAATGTCAGTTTGAGAAATACTAGTATCATTTTTTATACCACGTTATATATTTATTGTTTGACACGTGCACTCAATTAATATGATATATTATTATTTAAATAAAAAATGAGATAGTGAAGTACATGTTTTGAATAGTGAATGTATATTTATATTTCTAGAACTAAGCATAGTAATACCCTCACATTAATGATTAATTGACTAAATTACAGATTTTACCTTCTAAAAGTGTAATGTTTAAAATTTTTATTTTTTATTCTTAATTAATACTCTTTTTAACTAATATAATTATTTAATTAAATAATCTTAATTAAAAATAAGAAGTAAAAATCTCATGGAGAGTATTCCTCTCCTTTTTCATCATTAATTTGGTGAAAAAAGTCGTTATTTCCTCTCCTCTACATTTTTTATTCATTTCGCAGTGGACACAGCTATTATCCAGCAATGGACTATTATTATTTGTGAGATTGTTCACTGTTGATTAATGTTTTTGATGATTTTATTTTGCCCAAATGGGATGTGAATTCAAATGCCAAAGGCTCCCTCTTTTTTTTTTTTTTTTGATAAATGAAAATTTCATTAAAAGCCACAAGGGGCACAAAATAGACAAGTAGAGAAACAAAGGAAATAAGAGAACAACAAACAGCCAGACCACAAAGCAAGAGCGGCCCTGATGCGAGGGCCGACACCACAAACAAGAAGAAACCAAAAAAATTGAGGGCCGATTTAGTTCGTTAATTTTAAATTTTAATTTAAATTGAAATGTGATTTTATATGAGAATTTTTTACTGTAATAAAAAAAATTAAATATAATTATTTTTAAAATTTTTTTATTATAATAAAATTTAAATTCTATATTTAAATAAGTGATATGAACGGAACCGAGCTTAATGAAAACCACAAAAGATTAATGAAAACTAGAACCTACCAAGGCAGGAAAAAACAAAAACAACTATGGCTCATTTGAGGACTATAAGTGGAAGGGAGAAAGAGGAAAATAAGTTAAAATTTGAGATGAATTAAAATTAATAGGTCAATAATTTACATAAGTTAATAAATAGACCAAATTATTATTTTCATCCATAACTTATCTGGTTATGAACCATAACTTGACAAATTATTATTTATAATTGTCCATAATTTATCCAGTTATGAACTATAACTTGACAAGTTTGTCCATAACTTATCTGATTATAAACCATAACTTGACAAATTATGACCTATTAATTTCTATAACTAAAAATTAACCTATATATTTTTTTAAACTTTTTATATGGACCTATTTTCTACTATTTTTTTATTTGGAATTCCCTCTAAGTGGCACTCTTTTGGGCTAACGCGTAATTGGCCCGTAACGGTCCGAAATGGGCTTTTATAACTAAGGAGATGTGTTTCTTTGACGAGCGCATCGAAATCTGATGATTTATTTAATATTTTTAAGAGTGCATCAGTCATTATTTATATTTTTTATTTTTAATTAATAATTTTTAGTTAAATAATTATATTAGCTAAAAAAGTACGTGTAGGCTTTTGTCTTCTCTTGCTTGTTTGCTCAATTTTGTGGGGCTCTCTTTATGTTTTCTTTGTTGGTTATTTTTCATGCTTATATTAAAAACAAAATATATAAAAGAAATAAAAGAAAGAAAGAAGCTCCTAATAATGTGAATTAATAATACTCGTAAACGTCACCATCAATGTATGAGATGTAGGTCCTATAAGATAATAAACAATTTTAGTACCTTAACAATGTTCAATGTGTATTCTAGAAGGAGGGAAAAAAAAAAAAAAAACACTCAATGCGAAAACACATTGGAAATTAAGGCCTGCAATATGAGTCACGACATGACAACACGATTTGAAAACGATACGAATTTCACGAGTTAAGGTTGAGAAAAATGAGGTTCAGGTCAGAATTAGGTCGATCTGAAAATTAATACGAAAAACACGAGTCAATTTCAAGTCAGACCCGCTTAACCCAAACACGACACGAAACTCGTAAAAAACTAAAAAATACATATATTTTTCATTACATATTTTTAATTTTATTATGAACTTATGATATCATGATAGTTATATTCAAAATCTTATATTATTATTTACTTAATTTTAATGGATGTTATTATATTTTAACGTGTTATGAATTTTAAGTTAATTCTAATATACTAAGTAAAAACACACACTTTTCGTGTCAATTTCAGGTTCACGGATCAATTTCGTATCACAGGTCATTTTCGTGTCGTATCGTGTCAACCTGTAAAGTGGTCGTGTCGTGTTCATATTGTAATTTTTAAAAAATTTTGTGTCACGGGTCATATTTAGATTAACTGTAAATTTAAAAAAAATGATCAAAATAAGACACGTAATACGAATCATCACTCTTATTGAAAATGATTATGAATTGTAACCCAAAATATGCGTACATGACATGAAAAGGCCGGCTTTTGGAGGTGGCGGCATTAGCACGCAAAATTCAAGGATGGCTTTTCAAACATGCAATGCAATTTTGACTAAGAATTATCAAATTAGTAATCGTGTTATTTGACAAGGACAAATTACATATAATACGATAGTTTAAATTAGTAAATACGAAGCTTCGGTCTTTTTCTTTTTCATGTTAACAATTAAAAAAGTAATTATCATATCTTTGATATACGTACATGCACGAGGTTTGAAGTCATAATACTTGATTATGTTTTTCAAAGTTCTTACACTTCTAGATTGTTTAAATTGCTAATGACATTTCGGTTTTGTGTTATTATAAGCTAATTATCACGCGTAATTTTCTTTTTCTTTCTAGATATGCTTGCCAGTTATCTTTAAAGAAAACAAATCCACAATAGCGAAAAAAATTCTTTTTTAATTTTTCATTATGTTGTTGGCACACTGTAATTTTGCTTGATTTTCTAACATTTTGTCTTATGACGTCAAAAGTTATTTATTCTTTAGCAGCTATAAAACTTTCAAGCATTAAATAGTAAATATTTTTATAGTAGTCAAATTATCATCGCCTTTTTCTTTTTTATATGGCATGAGATTTATAATTCCAATTTTACTAATAAAAATTGAAATCATCAAGATACATAAGCGCACACACGCACACAACCACTTAAATAAATTACTATCACATTTATTTATAATTATTGTTATACACACATATAACTTCTAATCACCCCCCTAAATTCTTTTATAATTTAGCAACCTAGGCTTCATCACCAATAAGTGTTTCTAGTAGAAGCTCTAAAAACTCTTAACGATTTATTTTAATTGTATCTTTGTCGAATTTTCTTGTTTATTTTAATAATTATACAGGTTTGAAAAATAAAAAAGTAACATATAAAAACAGATATGTCTTAGATTCGGTAACAGATATGTCTTAAATTCGACAGCCGAATCAGTTATGCAACTATAACTTTTTCTATACTATAATGTAACACCCTTTTTTATGCGTATAACACTCGATTTGTTTAAATATTACGCATACTTATAAATGATATTACACGAGAAAAAAAGAAGCTATATTTATCAGACTACTACTGTCAGACTTAAGACTTTGCGACATAGTTTTCTATAAGGTCCTATCAAACATTTTTTTCATTACGAGAATTTCTCTGGTGCGCCTTCATTTTTTAGAACACTAATAATCCGACATTTTATATCATGTTTGAGGATATATTTGAAACAAATTATTTCAACAAAAATAAATTAGAATAAAAATAGAATTTTCTTTTTCAGAAAAAAGAAAGAGAATATGACGAGAAAATATTAAATGCCTCGTTCACTTCGCAGATTCGAGTTTTCAATTCGAGCTGAGATGTGACATTTTATGAGAGCTTTTTACTGTAGCAGAAAATTTTGATGTGACATTTTCTGAGAACTTTTTACTGTAGAAACTTAAAACTAAAAACTCAAATTGGTGAAGTAAAAGAAAGCTATATATGGAAACTGATGTTGCTCAAGCGAGAGAGCCTCTTAGCTTCGTAGACTAAACAAGAACACGTGCAATTCTATATAAACACCAATGGACTTCTACTCCTATTTCATGTGGGGCAAGGAATTTTCATGTTTTCTTTAAATTTTTCCTAACTCATTTGGTGCATTTTGAACATTAATTTTTCATTCACTCAAATTCCATTTTGAGCACGTGATATACCGTCATTGATACAATGCGGCTCCCACTCAATATTAAGGCCAAAATTAATACCTCAAAATTTCATTTTACAACAAATAAGAATAAGATAAAATAACTTGATCAAAATTTTAAATAGTGCACGAAGGAAACTCTCATTTATAATATTGTTATGTTAAATTTAATGCTAATTAATATAAAAACAGAAAGCTTGTACATACCCAAAAAAAAAAAAAAAAAAAAAAACAAGAAATAAAATAAAAGCCGCCAAAACTTTATCATTATCATTATAAAATAAAGAAAAAACAAGAAATACTATATCTAAGACAAAAAGAAAATAATAATCAAAATAAGACTACAACAAAGTAAAAAATAATGATCATTATCTTTGATTTATTACAACGAAATAACGGTCACGCATTTTGCGATTGTTATCGTCTATGGTCTTTTCTACCCATTTTCTCATCACCTAATTTATTCAAAACTTTTTCTGCAATTGTTTTTCATTTGACTTCATTTCATCTTTCTTACTATTCATGAGAAATTTTTTAGGAGCTGCTTTTTGTCATTGAATCAAACTTTCTTTTTGCTTTTTTTTTTTTTTTTTTAAATTTAAGTTTGTTATTCTCCGAGCATTTTTTTTTTCTATTAGACATAGTTATTCTTGTTAGAAAATAAAAATTATATTAGCCCACCTCCTAATAGTTTAAATTTTTAAGATAGATTGATAAATTAATATAGTATCAGAGTTTTAAATCCTTACAAATAGACTCTATAACCTCATTTACAAATGTCCACGTGTTGAATTGCAAAACAAAAAAAAAAAAAAAAAAACCACAACAAATAGCAAAATTAAAAAATCCTCCTTGTTTGGCCTATACGTAAGGGAAGTGTTATTATATAAAAACTAATATTGGCCTACCTTAATAGTGTAAATTTTTAGGATGAATTGGTAAACTAACAATTCTCAACTTAGGTATGTATGAAAACCAAATCAACACAACACAATAAAGACAAAAAAATAAAATAAAATAAAATAGTTAATATAAAATTAAAAAAAATCATTAAGTAGCAGGTAGAAAAGAACTGAGTAAGAAAGATATAATCTAAAGGGTGCGTTTAGAATTCATTTTAAAACGATTTTATTTTCTGTATGAAAATAAAAATGAAAATGTTTTTATTTTCAGACAGGAATCATTTCTGAAAATGCGTTTGATAATTTTATTCAGAAATTGTTTTCAGTCTAAAAAAATTAAAACTGCGTTTACTGGTTTCATTTTTGAAAACATGTAATAGTATTTAAAATAATAATATATTAAATAATTTCAAATTAAATCCTAAATAAAAACACTAATAATTAATATAATAATTTAAATTACATTAGTAAATAATTTATACGTATAATACTCACTTTATTTTGGTTTTTTTGCCCAAGCCAAAGCAAAATATCAATGAATAAACAACGAGATTTTCTTTGACGTCTCAACATATACATAGACGGATGTGCCACCATGCGTTTGCTCAGTCTAAAGTTTGCTGCCTTAGATTTCATCACAAGGCTAGGAAATGATATAGACAAGTCCCTGAAGAAACATATTAACAATGTCATATACCTAAAAAAAAAAAAAAGCTACTGTTGATGCTCATATGTGGCTTTGCAAGTCATGTTTTTCAGAAAAAGACTTTTTGCTACATATTCCTTCCACTGATCTTCATTAATCCTGCCATCTCATTTTGTTTCTGCTTCGTTGAATGTCTGTATAGCATACAATGAAGTGTGAAAACAAAGAAAAAATCTGTAAAATGCACGTTCCCACGAACAGCAGAGTGATTGGATTGAGATTCCACAAACATCATCCGATAAACCATTTCCTTCGCTTTTAATGCGACATGCGAGAGCTACGTACAACACTTTTAGTCACTGTAAAATTTCAGTACGAATGAAAAAGAAGATAAAAAAAGAAAATTACACGCTGTTATTAACTCTTTCAGAACAATAATTAAGCTACATACGCTCTACACAATAATGCTCCGTTGATACAAAACTAGCATACTGCTTGATAATGCTCCGTTGATACAAAACTACTATACTGCCTTTCAAGCAGACCCCAATATCCATATTTTTTTCTTCGTCATCATCAACATCATCAACATTATTAAGTTGAACTATTACTTATGAGTTTCGTATATTATCTGTAAAGTTGAACTATGAGTTTCGTGTATTATCCGTAAAGTTGAACTATGTACAATGTGAAATATGAATCAATTAATAGATCTAAAACCAGCCATTCGAAAAGAAAGTACCCAGCCAATCTCTTCAAAGGAAGAGATGAGTTTTTTTTTTTTCTCTCTCTTTTTTCTTTTTTTTCCCTTTAATTTTTTCCTTAAATGGTGGCTTAGTTCAAGCAAACCCAGAAGAAATGCCCAAAGCCAATACCAAACCCCAGAAGGGATGAAAAATGAGAAAAAGAAAAATGAGAAAAAGAAAAATGAAATCTAAACGCAAAACAACTTCTATTTATCGATTTTGTTCATCTTTCTACTAATTAGGAGAAAGTTATATTTATCGATTCTTTAATATCCAGATAGCAACGAATTTTGAAATGTTTTTGGAGTAAATCTTAATTTTTTTTTTTTTTTAATAACATGATAAACTGATGCATTTTAATCCTTTTTTAATGACCTGGAGTTTTTACAGGATATTTTACGATGTTATCCTTCTCATATGTGTTAAATAATAGATACGTGGTGAATTCCGGTGAATTCCGTCACTCAGTGTAACGGAATGAGCAATATTGTTAATGGAACAAAATTCGGAGGAAGTAGATATTACGTTTTAAAATTTAAGAGATAAAGTGTTATATGGATCATAGTTCAAAAGAAATTTTTGAAATTAATCCTTATATTTTTCTTCTTCTTCGCGTTATATTATATCTCTTCAATTGCTCAAATAAAAATATCCTTTCTAAAATCTTTACAAAAAGACAACTACTGCTCTCTTCTCAAAAAAATCTTTTATTTTTTATTTTTCAAATATGCTAATGGCTTAGCTATAGGCCTAAATTTTAGGAAAATTTTGGGGTCCTTAAAAATGGGGCCTGAGGACATTGCTTTACGAGGTTAAGTCGGCACTCAAGATCAATAAAATTGGATTTTTTGTTTTTGTTTTTGTTTCCATACATGCGAATATCGACTCTTACCTTATCTGGTTTTTTCGGACTAATGATATTGAAGATGCAAGTTATTTTCTGAAAATTTGGTCGTGTATCAATATATGTGGAAATTAACTAATTGCCGGTCGAAAGATGGACCACAAGATTAATATCCAAATTATGGTTCACAAAACAAAACGTATACTCAACTGAGCAAAAAATAGTTTGGTTTCTTACGACTTTGATTTCCAAAAGGAAAATATGAGATTGCATATAGCTTAGAAAAAAAATTATATATGAATTTTTATTTTAAATGATATAAGTTTATCCAATCAAATCTCAACTTTTATATACTAACGATGTGGTATGTGAGTTGTTATTTTTATATTGGTAGATTTTTAAATCATTGTCACATCAATTAATGATAAGTGATTGCATGTATTAATAAAAAAATGACAACTCACATACTAAATTAATTAATACATAAGAGTTGAGATTTGAGTTGGTGTCCCTAACATTACTATTTTATTTTCAGTGGCCTCTGGAAGAGAATATTATATTGGCTTCTCTTTTTTAATTTCTCTATCACCCAGCTCTATTTAGAGAAATTGTTGAAAATAGACCTACATTTAACACTTATACTAGAAAATAATCAATTTATCAATGATTTATAAATGTATAGAAATTAATAGGCCTTTTATGTTTAGAATTTTTCATTTTCTAATTTTACCTTCTTTTCTCTCTCTCTCTCTCTCTCTCTCTCTCTCTCTCTCTCTCTCTCTCTCTCTCTCTCTCTCTCTCTCTAGATATCCTTTTCTCTCTTCTCTCTCTATCAATCGTTCATAGATTTGTTCTTCTTTCTCTCTACCATCGTCAATCGTCAATCTAGGATTTTACAGTATAAATTCTAAATTTACCATCAAAATACATATTATATTTTTTTGAAATCCTGGAACCATAGTATAAATATCTAAGATTTACCATCAAACTACAATTTCTCTATCCCTCGTAAAGCTTGAATTTACACAATAAATTTAAAATTTTACTAATATGAGATAAGTATTTTTTTAATTATGCTCATAAATCTAGAATTTACTGTACTGTAAATACAAGATTTACCATCAAATTACAATTTATGTTCCTTCATAAATTTTGCATCTACATGGTAAGTCTAGAATTTACCATCATAATGTATACTGTGTTTATTTATAAATTCTTGATTTACATGGTAAATCTAGGATTTAATGTTACTAAATTATATTAATTCTACTAATATAAGATAAACATTTTTTCTTTTGCTAATAAATTTAAGATTTAGAGTATGATAAATCTAAAATTTATCATCATAACACAAATTGTGTTATTTATAAATCCTAAATTTACAATGTAAATCTAGGATTTATTGTCAGTTTAAAATTTATGTTCTTATGTATCATCATAATACATATTATATTTATTAGTAAATCATGGATTTACAATGTAGAGAGTAAGAAAATAAGAGAGTGCAAAGATAGAGCCATAGTAAGTTTTAAGATTTCATTTTCTTTTTAAATTAAGGGCATTTTTTGAACCGGGCTTCGTGGGCACTGCAACGACAATGGAAGTGAGCAAGATCCACCGGGTTGGGAGACCCATTGGCAAAAGGTCAACTCACTTCGCCATGGGCCGTGAGACCCGCCGGTGGGTCGCGACCGATGGTGGGTATCGTGCCTTATTTGTCTAATGGAAATGGAGAGGGAGGGGGCGTCGTGGTTTGGAACTACGGGGTGAAGGCGGTGGGTTAGTGAGATTAGCGATTGATTTTTTTTAATTTTTTTTTTTTTGGGAATGTAATATTTTCAAAGTGTTTCTATGTTATATAAGGTATATTGTATCGGAAATGTAATATTGTATCATAATATAATATAGTGTTTGATAGTGATGTATTACATAAAGCGTTAAAATATAAAATAAAAAAAATTGAGTTAAAATGTAATTTTTAAAAATATTAGGGTTAAAATATAATTTTTTAAAAGCTTCACTGTTAAAATGTAATTTTATAAATATTTTGAGGTCAAAATATATTTTTTTGCAAAAATTGAGAGGTTAAAATGTAATTTTTGTAAAAATAAATTTGCATTATGTCATCTCAATTTTTAAGTACTTCTAGTCTTTATCGGTCGGCTTTTAGTCGTGTCTAATTCTTATATAAATCAAAGATCTATTTAAAATAATATAATATAATATATCAAAAGTAAATTATATTTAATAATACAATATAAACTGTGTTAATTTATATAATATGATGTTACATTAATCATTATATTAATATATTATTATACAATGTCATATTCTAATATGGTCAAATGTCCATGCTGTATAAAAATTATTGGTACTATTTACTTATTTATTTAATTATTTCCCACCTCAGCGATCCATCCTCGACGGCATCGTTCAGACGTAGAACTCGAATTCTCTCTCTCTCTTTGAAACAGAGGCGGCGATGCCTATGGTGGCCACATAAATCCCGAGCTTCTTCACGGCTAAAGAAAAGGATGATAAATGGTTTTGGAATTTTATTTGGATTCGTTGAATATTTGGAATTTTGTTTGGTCTTTTTTTTTATTTTTTTTTACGGATAAAAATCATTTTAGTACTTTTGTTATAGCAAAATATGATCTTAGCATTATGTGTTTTTTTACAATATTAAAGTAATACCTTAACATTTTTAAACATATCTTCTTAATATTCTAAAATTAATTATTGAGACGTAAAATGATTTTAGTATTTTTCTATTTAATTAACTAAAACTAATAAATTTAGAATAAAAATTATGAGCTTTTTTATTTTGTTTTTTCTTATAAATATTTTAATCTTTTAATATATTTTAGATTTTTTTAAAAAAAAATATTTATTTCTATTTGATTAATAAGAATGATAGTTTAGACATTATATATCCTAAAAATCAGTTTTAAAAATACTAAAAAGATGTTTTTAAAAACATCAAGTTATCGTTTCAATATTATAAAAAGCACATAATAATAAAAGTATATTTCATCTTTTTTTTATTCTTTTTTTTTTATTGCTAAAAGAGTTTCTTTTATTGCTGGAATTGCTAACAGAGTTTCCAAGTATTCAATTAATCAGAATGGCAAAATTAAAATTTTAACAAATTTTGTTTTTGTTTTTTTTTTATTTCATTATCAATATTAAATGAAAATTAAATTCCATTTTTAAACTTTAAATTAAGGGAGATGGGTAAAAGAGTAAATTTACACTAAACTATTTAATAACAAAAATTACTTGTGTGACACGTGTTTAAAAACTTAACAAAAAGAGCTTTTTTGTTAATGATTCATACTTTGAGGGAAACATATGTTGTGTTTTAAAGATTATAAAGCAAAAGTACTATAAATGACATATTTCCTTAATCTCTCCTTTTTTTTATTGTTCGATACTGAGTTTTACTTTATAAGTTAATTGTCGCAATGAGTTAAATGTTATTTTTTTGCTAAACAAAATAAATAAATAAATAAATAAGTGTCATCTCCTTATCTCTTTAAAAATCTCAAGGCTCACTAATGGAACGGATACTTAATTTTGCTCCAATATGAGCATAGATTTTACTCTTGCATGCCACCACATGAGACCCAATGCTGCTCAATGCATTGGCCAGACATGGATCTTAAACTGGAGCTATAGAGTATTGAATTTTACTCGCATTTTGAGAAGAGAAAAAGAAAAACATCTTTACTGCTACACCAACTCAGTACTTATGATTCCTAATAAGTTAAATTAATCGGTGTTAACTTGTAGTTAGTAAAGCTCTTTGCATATCAAATTGTTTTGACCTTTTTACTTTGCTTAAGAAGTTAAGTAGATGATCTCTCCTATTATGTCATTTATAAATAAGTACATTAATAAACTATCTTTAAGTTTATAATGCTACCAACCCCTTGTAAGTGATACAAGTCGTACAGATTGGTATACCTTCACTTCCTAAATTCCACTCTTAATTAGTTGGTTGACCTATTCAAGCAGTTCTCTGAAAATTATGTGTTAATTGTTTATAGGTGATTATGATAAGCGAAAAATGCAAGCAAAGTACGTCATATTCTACGTAAACCAATGTTTGTGGATTAGCAGTGCATTTAAACCTAACTAATAAGATCATAATTTGCCGATTAATATTTTGCAACTATGAAAAATATCGACTTTTTAAACTTTGCCGTCATTCTTAAAATACGTGTACATATATATTACCATGCAATGCTGATATAACAAGCGTAGGTTTTAAGAATTTTTAGGGGGCTATGTGTCACTAAAATATTTATCGCTTTTGTTCTGAACATGTAATGGTTTAATAAACAAATAAGTTTATTTAATTTTTTTTAATATTCCGAAGTATTGTTTTATGCAGTATTGTGTTAATAAACAAACACTTAATTTGCTACTAAAATTTGTTAAGAGCTGCAAAACAATCTCAACATTTCCATCAGAAAAAAAAAAGAAAGAAAAAACATCTCAACATATGGTACGCAAAATAAAATTTTCTTCCATGTTAAACAAAGTTGTTGTCTATCCACTTCTAAGTGTACTAATAATTTCGTGAGTTCTTAATTTGATTGCTGCTAATGCAGAGAGAGAGAGAGAGAGAGAGAGAGAGAGAGAGAGAGAGAGAGAGAGAGAGAGAGAGAGAGAGAGAGAGAGAGAGAGAGAGAGAGAGAGAGAGAGAGAGAGAGAGAGAGAGAGAGAGAGCAGAAAAATACTGCTCAGCTGCCTCTTTGCGGTTCTTGATGATCTTTTCTCTCTCTCACTCTAGCTAGGAATAGGAAGATAGCCAGCTTGTAATTTGCTGGAATTTTTAGGTTGACATTATGGCCGCGTTCAGTTTGTTGATTTGAGTTTTTAATTTGAGTTGAGATGTAATTTTATGTGAAAATTTTTAACTGTAACAGAAAAAATTAAAAGTGACTTTTTATGAGAATTTTTAACTGTAATAAAATTAAAATTAAAAACTCAAATTGATAAAATGAACGAGACATATACCTATTTGTATCTAAATGTTTTGTCCTTGACTTTTTCCTCCTTTCTACCTTGGTTTTCTGTCAAAACGTATAAGAAAAGCAAAAATACTGGGCCCGTTTGTTTTTGTTTCCGTTTCCGTTTTTCACGTTTTTCAAGGAGAAAATTTGAAAACGGTTTATGAAAACATGTTTGGAAGAAATCCGTACCAAAACCAAAAACAAAAACGTTTTTTGATTTTTCTGAAAAACTCAAAAAAAATGAAACGGATTTTTTCCCGCTTCATTTTCTTGTTTTCATTTTCGCTTTCTTCTTCTTCTTTCTTCATTCGTGATTTCATTTTTTTTTTTTTTCTTCTCTCTCTTCTCCGGCCGAAGAAGAGGCGGAGATCCGGCCCCGTCTGCGACTTCGCCACCCCACCCCCCATTAAATGCCCCCGATTGCGCCCCCAAGGCCTCTGCGATCGCGATGCCCCCCCTCATCATTGCGCCCCCCTCCCACGCCATCGCCACTCTTCTCCGATGCGCCCCTCCCCGCCGCCGCCGCTCTTCTTCGATTGCCCCACCCCTCCCCCGCAACCCCCAACCAAGTTTTCATTATATATGTGTGTATATATATATATATAATGTCGTTTGTTTAATAATATTATTAATATATTTAATAATAATATTTATTTAATATATTATTATTTAATATATTTAATATTATTATTTATTTAATATATTATTAATTTATATATTATTACATGTTTTCAAAAATGAAACCACTGAACGCCTTGCTTTTTCGGTTTTTTAAAAGCGAAATCAATCTCTAAATAAAACTATCAAACGCATTTTCGAAATAATTCAAAAATGAAACTAAAACATTTTCATTTTCATTTTCATTTTCATACAAAAAAAAAAAACGTTTTGGAATCAATTCCAAACGCACCCACTACATAATGGCGTCAACTATGTCTATAGGGGCAGATACCGTATAAGATGGAGGATTAATTATCTGTCAAATTTTAATATCTTAATTGGTGTTTAACTTAATCGTATTATATTAAGTTAATGTGATTTTTCACAAGCGCACGAATCACATAAATAGTACAGTAGAAGTAAAGTATCATTTTCTCATAAACTAGTCTAATAATTACTGAAACTATAATATTCTTAACTTTATTTAGAGACTTGATACTTTGATGTATTTTGAAATTAAAAAGACGAAATAAATAAAATGAAAAAAATATATGCAAAATAATTTGAAGAGAAATTCAATAATAAAAGAATACTAGATCATACAAGTTTCACTAAGACAATTCCTATTCAATTTAAGTCATTCGCTAACATTGCCTTACATTAATGCAGTAGAATGAAAAACCTTAATTTATTTAATAGTCATTCTGGGGATGCTATTAAACATATTCCTAACATGTAAGTTCACTATCGCTAAATGTGAAGTCCAACTTCTTAGAAATTCATTAAGCTCTATGGTTTTTTTAAATTATTCTTGCAAGTTGAATTACTATCTCTCAATGTAGTACGCACCTCTTTTCTCAGCCAAAAGAAGTAGAAAATACCCCTAAAAATCCTACTTATAGTGTTTAGAATCATAATGGTATTTTTGTAAAATTTTGAAACTCAAATAAGATCAAGTCAGCGAGATCCTTCGAAGTAGTACCGCGGTGCTGGATAGAACTCTCATCTAATGCGTAGTTTGGTATTATGACTGCACAAGGCTTAGGCTCTCTTCCATCGGGTTTTTGTACTAGAGATGACTCCTTTCAAAGCCTTGGTGCCATCTGTGGTTTCCATTTAACTCTAAAAATTACCTGAAACTTACCCACCAACACCAAATGATGCCAATCCTACAAAACTAACTAAGAAATACGTAAATTACCTACTAAAATCACTTTAAAACTAACAAAACACCTAATTAGGGGTATAAAAATATAAGCACAAATCTGATATATCACAAATTATTTTAAAAAATATGAATTCATTAAATGATATGACATATTAGAATTATTTAGACACCATTTGAGACGTTAAAAAATCTCATACTGGTATACCAATCCACCTGTTTCTAAGAAAATGAAATATAACCTCCCCTTGGAATTATGTATATTAATTTTTTCGAATGAATATAAAATGAAATCTAACGCAATTTATTGTATATGCAATTGGATATACGGTCTAATCACTTAAGACTTTGGCCATTTGGTCGGTTATCCAACCATATAAGGAGGATACCACCTATACATAGTGCGGCTGTTGAGTTCAAAATTTGGTACTTCATAACTTCACTATAATGTTTGACTTAAGGTCTGCTAGAAGTGAATTCCAGTTTATTCTTTGAGAAGACTTCAATCAAGTTCTTTCTATTTAGATTTCTATAATAAATTAAAGGAAATGAACAATGGGGGTGATACTAAGGATATATATCTTTTTCAAGCGAACCATATGCAGAGTAGTACTGCAAACAAATGCAATTTGCCCTTTGTTCAAGTGGAGCTATTTTATCATTTTTGAAAATATACGAGTGAAAACCTCTATATGTACACAATATATAGATATATAAATACAAACACACGCAATATGTATATTAGTTACACATGTTTTGCATCACCTATGGTGTTGTTATATTATGCCAATGATGTCCATAAAATATTGCACCTTTTTTTTTTTTTTTTTTTTTTTTTTTTTTTTTGCAGGTGGAGTTGGTTTCTCAAATTCAACCAAAAGGTCAGCTAAGAAAGAAACCAGAAGCCTTCTTTTCCCCCGTTTCTTTCTTGAGTAGAAACATGAAGACATTGAGATAAATGTGAATGTAAATGAAACAAAAGTAGGCAGCCCAATTACCAACTCCGAACCACCCAATCCATGCGTTATGTAATTATTAAATACATTAATCGTTTTTTTAGAGGAATTAATATCTAATTACAAGCAACATTATCCCACAATCAAATGGAACAAATTAACTTTTACATACCTTTTTGACATTCATGCTCTGGCTGGTCCCACTATCCTTGTCATAGTTAAGCCAAAAGAGGACTTATTTGCATAGAACCCACACGAATTGCGCATTAGTTTATGGATTTCAGCCTTTCAGGTGTTATCAATCATGACAACTTTTTATCTATTTCACACCACTAGTTCAAGTCTTTTTTTTTTTTTTTTTTTTTTTTTTTTTTTTTCATAATCAAAATTGAGATTTCCTATCATTCTTTAATTTGGAGTTAATTTCACTTTTAGAACTTTTCTTCAAAATTAGCCGTGACAACTTTTTATCAGTCACGGCAACTTTTTATCCATTTCACACCTCCTAGTTCCACTTTTTTGTTTTTATTTCCAATCATCCTTTAATTTGGAAGCAATCTCACTTTTAGAACTTTTCTTCGAAATTAGCCGCGACAACTTTTTATCAATCACGGCAACTTTTAATCTATTTCACACCTCTAGTTCTAGTTCAAGTCTTTTGTTTTTTCATAATCAAAATTGAGATTCCCAATCATCCTTTAATTTGGTAGGAATTTCACTTTTAGAAGAACTTCTGTTCCAAATTAGCCATGCTTGTGTTTTGGGGCACATAGTCAAAAGGTTGTTTCCTTATAATTGGTAAATACATTCTCATTTAATCAATTCACATAGGACTAATCAATAACTAATGATAGGATTGTTCGTTCATGGTTGAAACTGACCGGCCAGTTCTGGGGAAATGCCGAGAAACAGCAGCTGGAAAAAGCTGTCTGAACGTGGATGGGAAACGATCTGTTTCGATTTGGTTTTTTAGTGGTGGAAATTTGAGGGAGTGGAGAGGATGCAGACGAACGAGTAGAGTGAAGGAAGCAAAACTATGAAACGTAAAATACTTAAATTATTATACATATGCATGCGTACGTACGTACATGGATGCATGCATGAGTTAGTCATCGGTCCGGTTTGGCTCCGAATCGACCACCAAAATATAGAAATGAATGCTAAACTCAGTGTGGGTGGCTCAATTAATCGATCAAACAATTTCGGTTCTGCTATGAAAATTGAGAAAAGAACTTTTAGAGAGAGAAATTAGAGAGAGTGAGTTTTATTAATCTTGTGAAAGTATATAAAATGAAGAGTTTTAGAGTTCTATTTATAAAAAAAATTTCAGTACTATTTACGGTAATTTGATAATTTTAACTGATTTGCATATTAACTATGACTGAGTTGTATCATAACTTTAACTGAAGTGAATAGTTACTATTCATAACATGTTCTAATTTGACCTTGTCAAGTTGCAATAGGTTCATTTGAATCTATTTAGGGGTTGTTCTTTTGTATTTTTGTGTTAAGAGTAATAGAGTAATTTGAGTAATGATTTTGAATTGAGTTTGAGTTATAACTTGAGTTAAAATTGTAACTTGAGTTTGTGTTTGGATGTGCACATTTGTGTTATAATTTAGATTGATAATCTTTTTGAGTTTGTGTTCGGGTGAGTCAAAACTTAAATTTTTATTTAGATAGTATTTTAATAAAAACTCAATGGTGGTGAAAAATTTTAATAGGGTATATGTGTAGAGTTTTATTTGTCTTTTCGTTGTGAATGCATAGAAAATAATCATCTCAATCAGAATTAAAACGAAAAAGTTATGGTATTTTTAAGAATAAAAAAATATTGTTTATTAATTTAAGTTCGAGTTTCTGAACTCGAGTTGAAGGGAAAACTTGAACTCAAGTTTAGCCCCAAACTCGAGTTCAAATTCGAGTTCAAACTTAAATTTTACAAAAGAACATGAACTTGAATAAAATTGTAACTCAAGTTCTAACTTTTTTGAGTTTTATTCTAAAAGAACAACTCCTTAATTTTTCAAATTTTGTTGAACCCTAAACTAATGTTTGTGTAACAAGATACTGACAATATACAAATGTCATCAAATCTTTCAGAACGCCATAATGTACTTACGCACTATTTTTATCTTAACAAGTGGTACTTACATACCTGACTCTAATGCTATGTTTAGTAAGATGAATAAAATAAAGAGAAGTAAAATACATAGGTGAAAAAAGTAAAATAATTTTCTCTCATATCATTTGATAGAAGAAAAAGAAAAGTAAAAAGAAAATATTAAATTTAAAATATTTTACAATAATACTCTTATATAAATAAAAATATGATAAATAATGAATGTTAAAATTATTATTTTACATCTCATTTTTTAATCATATTTATTTCCTCATCTTTTCTTTTCAAAATTAAAAAGATTAAAAATTAATAAACTCCATAAATTTTTATTTTCTTACATTTCTCATTTCTTCTCTATTAAATAACTTAAAATTATATTTTTCTCTACAAAATCTTTTCTTTATTTTCTATCTTCTCTTTTTCACCCTACCAACCACACTGTAAAACTTAAACCTTTACATAAAATTAGCAAGAGTCTTATCACTGGGAGTCTCTATAAGAAAGACCCAACTGTTCTTGTCTATTTTCCAATAACAGTTGCGGGAGTCTATTTTCCAAAAAAAAAAAAAAAAAAAGGAAAAAAGACCCAACTGTTCTTGTCGTCTTTCATTAATTATCATCCTTCACATTAATGACAATAGCAAAAAGGAAAAAGCATTAATTCTTGTACATTTTTTTTGAGTAACTGTATAAATGCCAACTGCATCACATTTCACAAATCACTTTTATTGGTAAAACAGGTACATCATCAAATTATAGCTTTTGGAATTAAAAACAAAACAACTAGCAGTCCAAAAAAAAAAAAAAAGCAAAAATATGGTAGGAACTGTATATGGTAGAAAAAACAAAAAGAAAAAAAAATAAACAAAAAAAACAAAAACAAAAACAAAACAAGAGAGGTTTAAACTACCCCACTTCCTCAGATCAACAATAAAAGACAAAACATCTAGAGGAGAGGCAAAGATGGAAAATTTGGGAATGTTGGTCAAGAGTCATGAGCTTTATCCGGAACGTGTAGCCACGCGCTACCAAGATGCGAGTATGTAAAGCAATTCTCAATGGTAGGAAGAGAGTTTTTTTTAGGCAGTTCTAGAACTTAAAATTTGTTTTAAGGAGATCAGAAGGATCTTCTTTTACAATTCTATAATTAGGCAAATAGTTTCTAATTCGGCAGGTTCAATGGAACACAATTCAACCATGCACACCTAAGCGTGTTGAATAATCACAAATATACCAAAAAACAAAAAAAATTAAAAATCAAAGCATACCAGAAAGCATAAAAGAAGACGTTTGCATACATAAAAGGACCACACTATATAACACATAAAAGGGGCCTTTCTGAGGCATTTTTTCACGAAAATTTCATTCATGTCCAACTAGTAATTTTGCCTCCCTAGCCATTACCCACCAACACCACCATGCAGCTGAACAAGCTCTGCATCATTTTACCTGCAGACTTTGATGAAATAAACCAATCTTCATCAGATAACAAAAACTTCAAAAAACCCACAAAAGAAGAGGCCAAAAAACATTCAAACAGAAGCTGTGGGAGCCAAATTGTTGCTCTGATCAAGGATTCTCTATCTGGTCTCTATGAATCCAAATGGGTCAGATTTTGTCACCATGAAAGATCAAGAAAACATCATAATAAGTCGGGTGTGTTTCATGACACAGATGGAATACAACTCGCAGACAAGGTTGGTGGGGACAATCCCAGGATCTTCAGCTATTCTGAGCTTTACATAGGATCCAATGGCTTTAGTGACAATGAAGTTCTTGGGAGTGGAGGTTTTGGCAAGGTTTACAAGGCAGTTTTGCCGAGCGACGGAACCGCGGTTGCTGTGAAATGCTTGGCTGAGAGAGGAGAGAGGTTTGAGAAGACTTTTGTCGCTGAGCTTGCTGCTGTGGCTCACCTACGCCATAGGAACCTTGTGAGGCTTAGAGGGTGGTGTGTTCATGATGATCATCAGCTTTTACTTGTCTACGACTACATGCCTAACCGCAGCCTTGATCGAATACTTTTCAGGAAACCTGATAACACGGGATCACCACCACTTCTGAGCTGGGATCGCCGCAGGAAAATTGTCAATGGATTGGCTGCAGCCCTTTTCTATCTCCACGAGCAGCTCGAGACGCAGATCATTCACCGGGATGTGAAGGCGAGCAATGTCATGCTCGATTCTCATTACAACGCGAGGCTCGGCGACTTTGGCTTGGCCAGGTGGTTGGAACATGAGCTTGAGCTTGAGTTTGAGCATCACCAAGCCGTGACACCTTCATCAATGAAAGATCACCGGTTTAGGCTGGCTGAGACAACAAAAATCGGAGGCACCATAGGTTACCTTCCGCCTGAGAGCTTCCAACGAGGGAGCAGGAGCGTTGCCACCGGAAAATCGGATGTTTTCAGCTTCGGGATTGTGGTTCTGGAGGTGGTGTCGGGTCGGAGGGCGGTGGATCTCACGTATGATGATGACCAAATCATTCTGCTGGATTGGATTCGGAGGCTATCCGACGAGAGAAGGCTTTTACAAGCAGGGGATACTCAGCTGCAAGACGGATCTTATGGCCTTTCTGATATGGAGCGTTTGATCCATATTGCTTTGCTTTGCACACTCCACAATCCGAAATTAAGGCCAAATATGAAGTGGGTTGTGGAAGCACTTTCTGGGAATTTACATGGAAAACTTCCACCCTTGCCTTCTTTTCAGTCTCATCCTCCATACATCTCTTTGTCCTCTCCAACCAATACAAGCTCAAGCAATGCCAATTCGACCACCACAACAATAACAATCACCACAACAACCACTTCTGTTTCATCGAATTTTATGACGGCCAACGACGAAACAATCTACGCAACAGCTGAGAACGGAACCAGTGATGCAACCAACAATTCTCGGGGAAGCTTCCGAAACAGAGCGAGTTTTTTTCCCATGGTCCAAACTCCGAGAGAAATATCCTTTGCAGAGCTCATCTCCGCCACGGATAACTTCTCTGACTTGAGAAGGATGGCAGAGCTTGACTTTGGAACTGCCTACCATGGCTTCCTCAACAACCGTCAACACATTCTTGTCAAACGCCTTGGCATGAAGACGTGTCCTGCCCTGCGGGTGAGATTCTCAAATGAGCTGCAAAACTTAGGAAGGCTGAGACACCGGAACTTGGTGCAGCTCCGTGGATGGTGTACCGAGCAAGGGGAAATGCTTGTTGTCTATGATTACTCGGTGAATCGCCTTCTAAGCCACTTGCTTTTTCACTATGGCAATAGAGCTGGCTATTCTATCCTGCAGTGGCAGCACAGATACAACATCATCAAATCACTGGCTTCTGCCATTCATTATCTTCATGAGGAATGGGATGAACAAGTTATTCATAGAAACATTACCTCTTCTGCAGTCATCATTGATTCAGACATGAATCCGAGGCTTAGTTCTTTTCGCTCTCGCTGAATTTTTGGCACGAAATGAGCATGGCCATCATGTAGTGATTGACAGAAAAAAAAATCAGTTCGTGGGATTTTCGGTTACATGTCACCGAGTACATACTATCAGGCGAGGCAACCACAATGGGTGATGTTTATAGCTTTGGCGTGGTGATGCTTGAGGCCGTTAGTGGACAGATGGCGGTGGACTTCCGATGGCCTGAAGTGCTGCTGGTGAAGAGAGTTCACGAGTTTGTGTCACGAAACAGACTGTTGGAGGAACTAGCAGATATTCGGTTGAATGGAGAGTACAATCACAAAGAATTGATCAGACTGGTAAAATTGGGAATTGAATGCACAGGATCTGATCCCAAATCAAGACCAAGCATGAGGCAGATTGTCGATATACTCGACGGGAACGACCAATGCTTCACGGAATGCCGGAAAATTGAGACTATTGAAGAATGGAAACAAGTGAATGCTGCTTCTTTGTCCTTAGTTAAGAGAATACAAGCTCTAGGAATACAATGAAAATCTTGACGTAATATGATAGGACGTGAAATATAAACTATGTAAACAATGCTTTTCGGAATATGGAGAGTTTTTTAACTAATGTTTTTTCTTTCAAAAACTTTATGTAAACACTTTGAGTTAGATGTATTTAGTAGAGTTTGTGTAGTATGTAAAATTACTCATGTTTTGTCTATCTAGAGAGAAGAAATAGATTCTGGAAAAGAAAATATCATATCACTTATTTAATATGATTGTTAGTCACAAAATAGTGCAGAACAAAATTCCAAAGAAACAATAAAAGAACTAAGCATGAATTAATTGCTACCGTTTGACTGACATGTTTGAGATGTTTGTATGTATTCAGCCTTCATTTTAAACAGTTATTCCACTCAAAACTATTCTAATGCACTACTCATGATAACTTCCTGTAACGGGCATTTCTTCGTCGGTTTCGATTCCAACCCAGTGAATGAAAGCAAAGAGGAACTCCCTGAAACTGACATGCCCATTTCTGTCCCAATCCATTTCCCCTGCAAGAGATAAAATTAGAGAGATAAGAATAAGTTCGTGTCCTGAGAAATATAACTAAAGGAAAACAAAAAGAAAAGTAAAGCAAACAATTACTGAATCGGCTCCTAGTGATGTGTGCCGGGGATCTCTCAGAAGTATTAGAATCATTCAGTGCTCTGACCATGTCTTTCTTATTCAGTTTTCCATCACCATTTTTATCCAGGAATAAGAACACTTCAATTATTGTATCAAAAGTTGCTTCAAGTTGTGGCGACCCCATTTTTGACGTCTGAAACATATCGAAGAAGTAATCAGATGCAATGACTAGATGAAAACTGCTAGTACTATGTAGTCATGAACTCAAGCAAAAGTTAAAACACCAAGTTTGACTGTTAGTACAATATTAGAGGATAAAGGTTGGTCCTTTAGGAGATAAATGAGGCAAAGAAGAACAATGAATTCATTGAATTGTATCCCTTCACTCCCATCAATATCACAAGAATGAAAAAGATCATCAATTTCCTCCTCACTAAGTTGGAGCTGAAGTTGTTGTAAACTTTTTTCAGTTCCACAAGGTCAATAGCGCCATTAGAATCTTCATCTACAAGAGAGAAAAAGAGACTAACGCAGATTAGAATATTATATTTACTTAATTCAAAATTAATGTTATTAGTGTAGTTTTCATTACCGAGTTTCCGTATTTTTGTTAATTTCCTAATTTGTTACTTAATTTACCTATACATATGGTAGTCTGTAATTTCTATTCAGAAAATGATTGAGTAAATGAATATTGAGATTATAGGTCTTCCTCCTCTAATGTTCTGTTCTTTTTCTCTCTCTATAATAATCTTTCCTCTCCTGTGATTCTATTTCTATCTGTGTGGTTGTTCTATTTTTCTATCTTGGTTATGTACTTCTCTCCAAACTCTATCTCTTCTATCTTGGTCCTAGTTGCCTAAAGTCACTTTTTTTTTTTACTTAACATTTTAAATTGAAAAAGTTTTTAGGAAATAGCAAAGGAAATAAGTGAAGCTTACCATACTGTTCAAAGACACTTCTTATCCTTTTCAACTCCTCTCTGAACTGAGGGAACTTCATGATTATGCTGTTTATTGACTTAAAATTACCAACTCCTTGTGAACCTCTCTTGACTTCAACCAGTTTCTTTTCAAGCTTTGTGTCCAACCTCTTGTACTTGTTTGGTGAACCACAGTGGCAGAACATGCCTCCTACTTTATTGGACAAAGATTTTAGAGAAGGACAAAGATGAGATGTACCTTTGAAAGAATAAACAAGATGTTAGAAACAATATGACCATTCGGATATATATCAACAGTTTAGTTATCCATGATCAAACAAGGATATAAGGATATAATTCTTCTTTTCAAACCTTGTTGTTAAAACCAAATGAATTTTACAAAGAGTAGATCTACACATTTCTTATAATATCAGAAGCATAACCAGGAGAGAGAGGTGCTTGGAAGACTGCTTTAATACATCGCTAGAAGCCCGTTTGTGGGCTTCACAGTTCAAAAACTTTTTTGCTACGATATTTATCTCCAAAAAAAAAAAAAAAAAAAAAGAGAAAAACTTGAATTTCTGCCCAAACCTATAATTATATCTTCAAGATTTGGTGCCAAAGTTTGTTCACTTTCATCTCATATTACACATGCAAAACCAGCACAAAAAAAAAAAAATGTGCAAGAAAGAAACATAAAGGAAATAAGCAAGCCAAGAAACATCACTATTATATAACTAAATGCCTAAGTATCAGGGCCAGAATTCTCCAGTGCTATTGAAACTTACGCTACTTTGTCTAATTTAGATTCCGGTATTAGATAAGCCCAGAATTGTTGTTTGCTCAGACTGTAGAAATTTGATCAAGAAGTTGAACATTCTGTGGCTCTTTCATGTTTTGAAAGAAAAATTATCTATATTACCGGCTTTTTGTACTATTTGACATCAAACACTCTGTAAATAGATTCACCAATTGGAAAATGATAATTCACTAACGATACATCACTTGGTATTAAAAAAAAAAAAAAAAAAATAGACGACATCCCTATAATTTCTAAAGGAAAATGCCACTGTCAGGTTCTTACAACAGAAAAGGAATTCTTCCATGAAGCAAATTTGATCATTTTCTTCTCCCTTATTATATTGATATCATAAATCAGATACAAGATAATTAATTCAGATGCAATCTGCCAAAATTATTCCAATAAAAAAAGAGAACCAATAATTCATACAACACGAAACTTAGACTCCCCAAAACAAAGTTTAATACTGTAACCCCAGTTCCAATTGCACTATATCATCTCAAAAACCAATATTAAACCAAAAACATAAAAAGAGTAACCTAAACATCAACAGTTTTTTTTTTTTTTTTTTTTTTTTTTTTTTTTTTTTTTTTTAAGAAACAACTTTTGGGTAGTCTCCAGAGATATCAAATAATAGCTCAGAAGGAGAACTGCAAACTAGAAATCATGGGACCAAAAAAAACAGAGGTAAAAAGAAGAATCAGAGACTGAACTCACCTGAGGAAGTCTTCATAGTTATTGCAGGAGAAGAGAAGAAAATGGTCACAAGTCACAAAAGCAAGGAAAAAAAAAACCAGGTGGAATGTGGAGAAAAAAGAAAGGAACGGATTCCAGGAAGAAGAGGAGGAAGAAAAAAAGAGAGATGCGAAAGTGGAGATGCGATTATGGCTTTTGACAACAAAGCATCATTTCCTATCCAAGTCATAGAAAAGAAAAGAAAAGAAAAGAAAAGAAAATATCCCTCCACTTTCAAATATCATTTAACGGCAGGATTCTTCCTCGAATTTGTTTGCTTCTACTGGACTTGTTATGGCCGTTCACAAATGTATTTAAACTCATCTTTTTATTTTGTTATAGTATTTTTTTTTATAAAAAAATTTGAATTTAAAAATTTTTCAGTAATAATTCCCTCACAAGATTCTCATTAATAAATCATAATTATAATTACTGACTTAAACACGTAAATCAAAAAGGCTCTTAAACATTAAGATTTATCTTATAAATAGTCCTTGAAGTTTACCCTCTATCCTACTTTAGTTATTGACTTTTGTAATGTCTCATAATTTGTCCATGAGATTTACTTTGTTTCAATTTTAATTCTTTTGTTAATTAAGTGTTAAATATTTAACGAAATATGTAAAAATTTGATACCAAAATTGAAAACATTTATAGGCACTAAAACAATATGAAAAATAATTTTCATAAATAGTACTTAAATTTTAGGACTTCGTTTGGTATGAGGGTTCAAATAAGAGTGGTTCTGGTTTAGAACCAGAACCATGATTCATGGTTTAAACTGGAATTCAAACCACCTATCTTTAGGTTTGAATCATGTGACTAGAACCAGAAGTTTGAACTTGAACTAGACAAAACTAAAAGGAGAGGTGGTTTTATTTTTTAGAGTAGTTTTGGTTTAAAACATCACATCATGACACAAACCCTTAAATCAGAACTATCAAAATTAAACACTAATTTTATTGGGCTGAGTTCAAACTACTTTTTACGTTTTGCAAACAAACACTGGTTTAAATTAAAACTATGATATGATTATAGAATCCTCATACCAAACAGGGTGAGGCCTAGGTGTTTCCATCCTAACTCGAGGCATGATTGGTTGTTTTACCAAATTTCTTTTGTGTCATGTGATTATTATTATAAAAATTATAAATGAGTGATTCTATTCACACTTTTTTTTTCACTCTCCCCATCCCCTTCTAACTACACACCTCATATAATTATCAAGCACTTAAATTTTTTTTTTTTTTTACACACTTCTATTATTTCAAAATTACCCCTACCTATCTTAACAAAATGATTAAAGATGGTTTTATTTTCACTCTCTCTCTCTCTCTTATCTCCACACCAATTTTTTTACTCCACACCCTCTTCTATATATATATATATATATATATATTTTTTTTTTTTTTAATTAACAACTTTTGTAAACCAAAGGCCAAATAAGCCAAGGAACAACTAGGAGCCGCCAATCAGACGCACTCCAACTCCAGTACATCAACTAGCAAAGAACTAGGAAGAGAGTCAACAAAAAATGTTCCAAAAGCAACTTTTATTTATTGTGTTTTGTTTTGTAATTGCAAGAAACTCATCTTTTTTTTTTTTTTTTTTTTTTTTTTTAACATACCTCCACGTAATAGTGATTGAAAGGTAGAAATTAAGGTTTTGCTTTGGATTTTTGAAACATAAATAATTTATTACTTGCAAATGTGATATTGGGGTGTGTGGAGAAAAAAAGACTCCATCATTAGTTTCTTTTTTTATTAAAATTTAATTATATAATTAGATTTCGTTTATTTCACTAATTCGAATCAAAACTCTAATTTTTACTATAATATTTTCTTATATAAAAAGTCACATCTAATTTTTTTTGGTATAATATTTACTCTCGTATAAAGTCACATTTAAATTTGAACTAAAAACTCGAATTGACAAATTTAGTATTCTTTTTTATCATTGTATTTAAGGGTCTTTTTGTAATTAAAAATTTTTAATTGAAAAGGGATGTGGAGTAAAAAGGAAGGCATATAGAACCACCCATTATCAACGTTATAACATAAAATTTAAGTGACGGATTACTTAAGAAACGTATCCAAATGGAATTAGATTCTCGATTTTGATGGAAAAGCTTCGGACATTCCTCCAAATTATAAACTTAAGAAACAACTCGTTGCTTGGCTCGAGTTTTGTATTTATGTGAGGAAAAACATTACAATACAGAAACTTGAGATTCAAACCAACGGGCCTAAAAATTTGTTCAACATGCGACTATTTCGTTTGAAAACGACAACAACACTATTTTCAAACGACAACAACTTGGAAAGGAAAGGACATTGTATAAAAAAGATAAAAAGTAAAAAACGACAACATCTTCATAAAATAACTCCGAAAAAGACATGGAGTAAAAAACTACGATAATATGTAAAGCGACACGGAATTTCTTTTGTTTTTCCAATAGTGTATGATGGCCATGCAGTTTTAATTACTTGCTCCTTTTATTAAGGGGTATGAAAAAGGAATAAGGATTATTGCTTGTATTCTTCTTTGTTTTGCTTTCTTGTTTCTGTTTTTGTTTTCTTATTTTGAGCTAATAAAAATACTTAAAATACCACCATGAAATGCAATTTAAAAAAAAAAAAACTTATAACACCACCACGAATAGAAAGTGAATCCCACTTGCATATTTTATGCTGCGAGATCCACTTTCTATTAGTAAGCGGTGCTCACCATCCTGATACCCATAACATTGTTCCTGTGCTAAAGTTGCTTTCTTAAAGTCTTTTGACTTATGTTTCAGTGTACATTTGACGAGGATCATGAGAAGCATAAGCTCTATGAAAATAAAATGAAAAGGAAATTAGAACATTTTCTCTGCGTGTAAAACTAGCAAATCTAAATTGATTGAAAGGTTTCCCCCACATCAAAAGACCTGCTTTTACCAATATACAAACCTCAGATTATACAAAACCATAAAAAGGATGGCACATCTAGAACAACTACACAAGCAGGAAAATAAAAATAAAAATAAAATGAAAATGACTCCATTTTCAAAGGATAACTGATTCACCCAATATTGGTCATCCATTCCACTTCTTGCCTCATGTTGCCCTCCAAGGGCATTAGCTCTCCATTGCCAAGGAAGGGTCTTGGTCTTTTCTTCATCATCATGGCAGCAGCCTGCAAACTCATACCCATTGGAGAAACCGGGCTTCCGGTTGATGTCAACCCACCTTCGATCGACCAGTTGCCGAGGCGGGCCAGCATGCTTGCACTGGTGGCTTTATTATCCGAAGCTGCAGTAATGTCGGACAAGCAAGGCATTCTTAGCGTATCAGTTGGAGCCATTTCTTGGCAGTCACTTGACACCTTAATGGCTAGTTCAGAAAGCTCTGCCCTTGCAGCTTCAAGCCCAGCTGATACTGCAGCCTGGTCGTTCAGCGCTTTACAAGCTTTCTCGAGTATGGATTGAAGGTATTTTCCCTGTGCTTCAATCCGAAGTTGAAGACGACGTTGCACCTGCTCATCGGTATAACCACAACGAATTGAAAGTGATCTTTAATATCTAAAAACTATCATTCTTCTTTTCACAACTCAAGTTCTATTGCTACAGTATTTTTCCTTACAAAAATTCAAATTCTACTTTTTTTGCTGCAGTGTTTTTCTCTCACAAACACAACTCGAGTTCTTAACTTGAGTTGTGAAACAAACACCCTCTATAATTGGATTGCAACTCAAGAAAGGAAAGAACAAAGGGTATGTCCCGGTTGGCTGGCTTGGCTTATTATAAGCTTTGTACGTAAGCATAATTAGTCATTAAGTTGGGAAGGAAAAATCTTAAATATCCACAAAAAGGGCTTAGAATTGTCGTTTAGAAGCTCATATGGCGATTGTCATATCGCTGAAGTCGGTTTTCATAATGCAAAAACCTATTAGCTGAAACTTACTAGTCAAATAAAGAAGACTAACCTCCAGCTGCTCATGAAGTTTTCGTTGGACTTCCATTTGTACTCGCAAAGCCTCGGTAACCTGGTAACCACTGTTTGGAGAATGAAAAGCTTCAATATGAGAAAAAAAATTGATAAGCAATTAGTAGAAAGCGTGAAATTATATAGCATACTCATTAATGTCTTGTGCTATAACTCTTGACGTTGACGACGTAGATGAGCCGGTGTCCTGACTTTCTGCGATGCAAGAGGCTGCAGCTCCAACTACACATTAATTTTTAACTGATTAGTATTTCAAAGCTCAATCTGTTGTCATGAACAATCAAAGCACTGACACGAATGCTATATAACTTATAAACGAGAGAGTAAACTTCGTAGAATTATCAATATGCAAAATTTCCCATATTGGTAGATATATTCCTGGAAATGTGTAATTAATTCGGAGAAACAAGAACTGAATCAAGCTGAATATGGTAACTCTTAAAGCTTGTTAGGATCCTGGTTGAGTCCCACATTGCTAAAGTATGGGCTTAGCATGTGGTTTATAACCATTTGGGCACCCTCTCCCTAAAGCTGATGATTCTACCCAAGGGTTATAACAATTGGTAACGTTCCGGAAGGGGCGACACAGGGAGGGGCGACCTTAAAGGGCGACACCGAATATCCAGGTGGGCCATCCAGAGTGGGCCGCCCGTGGACGCTAAATGGTGGTATGTTAGGATCCCGTTGAGTCCCACATTGCTAAAGTGGGCTTAGAATGTGGTTTATAACCATTTGGGCACCCTCTCCCTACAAGCTAGTTTTTGGGGATGAGTTCTACCCAAGGGTTATAACAGCTAAATATACCGATGCAACATGGTGAAGACCCAAAAAGAAAAGATCAAGCTAGAATTCTTGAAGGTTTTTGCAAAATGTCCTATACTAAGATCTTGAAAAGTCAGGGTCTATACCATCCTTAGAGTTTTCAGTAGAATCCTTGCATGATTGCTTCCCCAATCTGTATTTCTGCAAGCAGAGTTCATGGCTTTGAGAAGTTTAGAATGCAAAGCTTTTATTATAAAAATCGTCTTCCTTGAAGATAGTTATCATGGTAAGAACAAACCTGAAGATGTGATTTCAAGTGATAAAGAGTAAGGCCTTTTACTCCCATCGTTCTCATAATAGTCTTGGGTGTTGCTTCTGCAAAGTATAATGAGATGAAACCAGAAAATCAGGTCAAACTCATAAATCTTTGATAAGAACCACACTGAAATCTGATATGTAATTGTCATTGACAAATGTAACAAGCCAGACCCTAGATTTGTTCGATAAAAATTTCTTGGGAAAAGGAACAAAAATGATGGGGTTACATAGACTAAATTGTTCCGAGATCAAATATAGGTGATTCAGTGTTTCTTGATTCGTGAAAATATGTTTCGTCTTAACTATCTTGAACCTATGTTTTCTTAGGTGTTCCAACCTATTTTTCCTAAGATTCAAGTTGTGGAAAATTCATATTGTCAAATTTAGACAGGGAATGATTGTTTTTTGGTCTAAAGCGGGGATCAGATTCTATCAACATTTTAAGATGACATCATTATCTAGTTGATGCTCGATCACAGGAATTATATATGCTTGCTGAGAAGAGTTAAGTAGGAAAAAAAAAAAAGATTCACTTCCAGGGACCAAGATAAGTTGCAGTCTTACTGTATCCTTTTGCCAACTCAACACTCGGGTCAGGCTAGCATAACTGATAATCATAAGTACTATCTTTTACAAGCAAAAGGATAAAAGAAGTCTGATAGAATAGGAAAAAATGCTGCTTATCGGGACTTTACACCCCTGATAATTTAATGAAGTAACCATTTAGCATATAGCTCTAGACAACATAGGTCCTTAGTTGTGTAATGTTTGAAACAAAAGTAAACTGAGGCTGAAAGCAGTTTGATAAAAAAAGACACTGAAGTTAATCACCAAAATAACTGAATGTGCAACTTCCAGCTTTTCTGGGGAACACAGTTTCACTGAAGGCAAAACTCAATGGTTACCCACGAAAATTGATCGTCTGTCGGTACATGGCATGCCATCCCCTTAGACATAGTTAGCTAACCAACCTAGTAAGTAAAGGCATTGGTTCTCCTAAGATTATCATAACCAAAACTCTTAGAGCATGACATTTAATTATGATGAAAGCATGACTTCTATGGGGCTTCGGATATTGCCAGAAATAAACAAGAAAACTAGGTGGGAAAGAAGTGGAAGTACCCATAAGTCAATTTCTTAGAAAATGAAATTTGAATTGTAGATGGGAGGCTTTTAGAAAGATTTTTGCAAATGGTTTCCCATGGTAGACAAATCTATGTACATGTTAGGTTTACTTTTGACTCAAATTCTGTAGCACATTTTTGTCCCTTTGGACGTGGGATGAATAAAAGAAAACCTACTTCTTAAAAAAAAAAAAAAATTATAGGATAATGCTTTATATAAATTGTTTCATGGCATAGGATAACATTATATAGATAATGCCTGGAATCTATAAAAAAAAAAAATCAATCTCTAGGCTGGTCTCCCTTAAACTAAATACAACAATACTACAATTTGTGAGATGATCAAAATAACAAAAGAATCTTTTAAGGAAAAAAACATAAAGCCTAAGACCATTTGGTTCAATGGCACCGGGGTTTGGGTGGGGTGGGGGTGGTGCTTTAGGGCAGGTTGCAGGTTCGTTCCCGCCTTGTTTCTCCAAAAAGAAAAAGAAAAAGAAAAAGAAAAAAAAAAACCAAAGTAATTGAACAAAATACCATAAGACAAAATTGTCCTATAATTTTGCTCATAGAAATGTAACTCCATTCAATATTGTACCATGTAGTCCCAAGAACTATGAAACTAAATTAGAGGGAAAAAAGCGAGATTGAAATAGACAGGTAATATATGAAAATAACCTTAAATGTTATAAGTTGAATCAATCAATATCAAGCAACCTCAGTTTTGTGAGGCAACTCCACAGGTGAAGCAACATAAGCAATCATTAAAAGAGTTGAAGAGCAGTTATGGGGAATAATAAAGTCAACACCATAAACATTAATTACAAAAAAGTCAACACCATAAACATTAATTACAATAAAGTCAACACAATAAACATTAATCATAAACCCTTCCTCCAAGAAATAAACAAGGATAAGAACATTGTCAAATCACTGGAATTCAGCCAAAGTGCCAAACCACTAACCCACTCCAAAAACTGATGCACACTTACAGATATTTGCAAGGATAAGAATGTTATATTACAAATTTGCTCTTATAAATATGTTATCTGTTGTTTAATAATAATAATAATAATAATAATAATAATGAAAGAATTCTATGCCAGTGTAGCCAAAAACGATGTCAACATAATTCTGAATGGGCCAAGTTAAATATCCTACTTTTCTTACTTTGAAACTTTAATGGATAAATGTGTTTTTTCATACTCAGTCGCATAGTAAAATTTTTAATTGAGAAAACCAAAATAAAACAAACAAAATAAAAAGAAACCCTTCATTGAACTGAAAAGGCATGACTTCATAACACCAAACAAAAATCAAGGACCCTCATTAACCTTAAATTCCAAACAAACGAAGAGCATGAAGAGCAAAAGTAACAAAAAAAAAAAAAAAAAAAAAAAAAAAAAAAAAAAAAAAAAAACTATTCTTGGACAAGAATAAAAATTAAAAATAAAGTAACGATAATAATAATAACAAAAAAAATAATAATAACGACAGCAATAATAATAATGATAATAATAATGATAATAATAATAATAACAATAATAATAATACGCACTATCAGGACCGCCAAGCTGGGTGACGGCGTCAACAAATCTGTCATGGAGCTCAGCAGTCCATCGAAGCCTTGGCTTGGGATCCGTCGTCAGAACAAGGCAACCGTCACCGGGCAAGTTCATCCCATCCAACGATCCCTGATAATCCCCAACTCCATCCAACGGCAGAGAATGGATGCTTGAGTACATTCTTCTCTTCTCCACCTTTAAAATACACCCAAAAAAAAAAAAAGGAAAACCCACAAAAAGTTTCCAGAAAAATGGGCGGAGAGATATTGGACGACCCTTTGGGGGCAAATGGGTACCTGGGTCGGTGCTCGGAACCCCAGAAAGTAAGAGAATAGAGAGAGGGAATATGAGAAGATTATATCAGTGATGGGTTTTTACTCAAATGGGTCATAGAGAGAGAAAGTGATAGAGAGAGAGAGAGAAGTAATCAAACAAGGTCATGCAGTGAGGAGAAGAGAAAAGAGGCTTAGACAGCGATGTCTTTTTGTTGCGTCTCTGTCTTCAGTCCTCTCTCTTCTTCTCAATGTTTGAGGAGAGAGAGAGAAAGGAAGATGAAAGAGAGGCAAAATCTGCACTATTTTGGTTGGCATGTGATTGTTTTTTTTTTTTTACCCCTTTATTTGTTATTTTATTAATTTTTTTTTAGATGTTTTGTTTATTTAAGTTTTTAATTTAAGTTAAAATATAATTTTATACGTGAATAATTGAGTGTGATTATTTTTAAAAATATTTTACTATAATAAAATTTAAATTTTAAACTCAAATCAGTGTAATAAATGAGACTTTAGATTTCTATGATAGATGGAATGATGGAACTTTTAATTGATTTAACTTCAAAATCTATATTAAAAATTATATATTCTGCATATTTTTTAATTTTAATATGATTTTTATCGGATGTTTTAAGAAAAATTTGGTTAGATGGCCTTTTTTACCACATCTTTTCATAAATGTCTACATTTTTTTATTTTAAAAAAAATATCACTTTATTTACATGAGTCAATTATGATTGATTTATGAACCATCAATCAATTAGATTAATTAATAATTGACCGATTCATTATTAATTTATCAATTATTAATCATTAATAAATATATAATTTATTAATTAAAATTAATTAATTACTAATTAATTTTAATTTATTATTAACTACTATTAATTAATAATAAAAAATAATTGAGTTAATAGTCAAGCACTCATTAACTGTTATGTTTAATAAGTGATTGACCGTTAATCAATCAATATTAAATTAAATAAATAAAAATAGCCATTTTTATAATTTTATAAAACTTTGCTGTTGAAAAAAAAAATCTCCAAAAAGGACCATTTGTACTGAAATCTCAATTTTTATTGTTTTTTAATTTAGAAGTGTTTACTTTTTCCTCTGTTTATTTATTTTTTTACTTCTCCAAAGCATAACACTTGGATTTAAAAAAAAAAAAAAAAAAAAAAAAAAAAAAAAAAACGTTTATGATAGAACTAGATGCCTGTCTTCCATCTCCAAAATCTCTCTTTGGAAATTTGGAATCTCAAATTTCTTCTTTTAGATAAATAATTTAAGAAAAACATGACTTTTTTTTAGCTTAAAAAAAATAGCTAGATGGCTGTCTTTCTTTTCAAAATCTATCTAAAAAAAAAAACATGACATCTTTTCCTTTTTACCAAAAGGAAAAAACCATTAAAGTGACTTTTCCCATTGAAAGGTTAAAGATATTGGTTTTTTTTTTTAATTACTATAGGCAATCTAACATCGATAATAGGCAACTTGGACCCCAGCAAGTTGTGCAAATTGCTCGCCAAGTAATAAGGTACTAGAAAACCTCACAATGTGTTTAATTAAAATCTATTATTATTTTATAAAGGAGAGGTTTTTTGGAACACTATTAAAAATTTTGGTTAAAATTATTGTCCTTTTTGTGCTTTTTGTCTTTTGTTTCTCCTTTTTCCACTTTTTTTTCGGTTTTTTTTTTTTTTTTCCATTGGGTTTTATTATCCTATTTTTTTTCATGTTTTCCAACTTTTTAAATTTGTTTGATGTGCTATTGAGTTTTTTCCCCTAAACTTATACTATCATTTTGTTACCTCTTTAACTTTTTACGTTTTTGTTAAGCTCATATTATCTTTTTCATTTTATACATTTATAGTGTTCTATAGATTTTTCCCCTAAACTTATACTATCATTTTATTACCCTTTTAACTTTTTACATTTTTGCTAAGCTAAGATTATCCTTTTCATTTTTTACATTTATAGAGTTTTATAAATTTGTTCGTGTTGAACTACTTCTTTTCAAATATATTCTAGTTAAATATTTTTACAAATTTATAGATATTATTTTATTAAATGTGGCTTTTATAAATGCCCTTTTTAAAATTTCTCCATTTCAATAATTTTTCGCAATGAATTTACTTACAAAAAATATGTACGCTAATAATTACTATACTATTTTTTTTTAAAAAAATTTAAATGTGTTTCATTTATCTATACATGTAATTTTTATTAAAATACACATGTTAATACTACTTTTGAAATTTATACTTTTAAATATACCTTTTTAGAATAGTCTTTTTATGCTATATCAAAATAATTTTTCTCAAATATATGCCTAAAAAATATATAAACATCTCTTCTAGTTTTTAATGTTTTGTTTAAATGTGACCGTTATAAATTCTTGTCCTACTTAAACATTTTCTTTTTAACGAACCTCTTATAGACTATTTTCTCAAATATTCCCTTAAATAATTAATTAAGAGAATAATTTATAAATTAAGAAAATGAACTAAATTGTATGTGTATCAAACAATTCAATAAAATTAAATTCACACTTATTCAAGAGTCCTTTCTCCGGATAGGAGTGAATTCAAGATAGGGATGTTTATTTCTTATATTTGTTCTTGATTCTGAATCATAATTCATAATTATCTACAGTGTTTTTCTCTTATAAAAATCACACGTAAAACGAAAATAATTTTGAATCATAATTCTGAATTCATAAACCAAACGTCCACTAACTAAGCACATCCATACTAGTAAGGACAGGTTAGAATGGTAAACTATGCTAGGAGTGCCCCCTACCTTAAGTAGCTCAGTGAAGGAAGTGTGAAAATAAGCAAACGAAGAGCAATCAATAGAAAGTAAGCAAGCAAAGTCTTAACCCGAAATCAATAATGAATGAGAGTTTTCTTGTGTGCACTCTTCTAAAATTTGGTCAAGTTATTTTAGCTTCTTGTGTATTTTATTGTTTTTTCTTGACTTTTCTTTGTTCAATTTTTTATTGCTTCTTTCTTTTGAAATAATATATTTCAAATATTTTCTTTTACAATACTTGTTTCATTTACTTTCTATTTTCTACCTACCAAAATGACTTTTTTAAATATGTTTCCACCATTTCAATCTTTTTATACTTTCTCTTCTAATTGCACTTTTAAAATCTAATCATTTTTTCCTTCTCATATATTCTTTACATGTACAATACTAAACTTTTTGATCAAAAGATGCACTTTAGTGTATCCATTTTATTTTTAAAATATCTTATATTCTCAAGCGTGTCAAATTTTTTTTTTTTTTTTAATATAGTTTAGTAAAATAATGTTTCTCAAATATTCCTTAACTAATTTTTCTTGCAATATTCTAAAATACTCTTTTTTTTTTTTTTCAATAATGACCTTTATAAATGCTTAATTTTATTTATTTTTTACTTGTAATCTTCTCAACTATTATTTTTTCATATGTACTGTTAGACATTTTTCTCTATATTATTTCTCCAATGACTATAATCTTAAATATCAGTTAACTAAAATTATACGACATGAGCATTTTTCTTTTTGGTCCGGAGGGGGGGATTTACGTTACCATCGGTTCTCATAAATTCCATTCTATGCTCACTAATAAGAAATTGAAGCAATTCAAAGTCTAACTCCCAAGAGAGCTCTCTCGTCGTCCAAAACAGATAGAGAGAACTTTTCAACTTTTTTTTTTGGCTTGTTGTATTTTTGAAATTTTAAGTTTTAAGTGTCGCTGATTTCGTAGATTCGAATTTTCAATTTAAGTTGAGATGTGATATTTTTTTAGAGCTTTTCACTGTAGTAGAAAAAGCTAGATGTGACATTTTTTAAGAGTTTTTTACTGTAGAAAATTGGTGAAATAAAATATGCCTTAAACTGTGTTTGTTTAATTTTATTAAATTAATATTCAAAATAGTAACTAATACCCTATCAACCTTAATGAGGGTAGTATTTCGTTTGTAAAATTTGACCCATCAGGAATTTCTTTGTATATGGTTTAATATCTTAGGAGATTCTTTTATATTTGTAATAAAATAAGAAGAGAAACATGAGATTTTAAAAGAGTTTGTATATTTATAAAAGTTTTTCTAAAATCATTTTCTTCGAGTTAATGTACGTTCGTTTTTACATCTAAGTTATATTAATTCCTTTTTTCAGCTTTAAATGTTATTTGTTTATTTTTCTCCACTCCCACTACTTTTCTTTTCGTTATAATTTTGTGTTACAACAACAATTAACATATTTAGGCTTATATAGATTTTTTTTTAAAAGGTAAAATTTCATTTAACTAAAAGGTCTTATAGACACTAATAATAATATGAACGACTTTACGATAGACAATACAAAAACACTCAATAAAAACCGGTTTCATCAGTAAATTTTGATGAAACTTGGGAAAAACAATGTAATACGAGACTCAATATAGAGAAAGTATCTCAATACATCAATTTGAGCACGTATAAGACTTTTTTTGAAACCACTACAATCGATGGAAGCTTTCGATCCATCAGAGCACAAGCATATATAGATTTTTTTTTTTTTTTTGCATATTAGATATTTGCAAAAATTATTAGGAATTATAAATATAATTCCTAATTTTAAGTGAAAATGGAAAACGAGTATTTACATTTCATTTTCTTTTTAAAACTCATTTTCAATTACTTTTCTTTAGAAAAAATACAACTTTATTTTTATTTTTCTATTACTCGATTAGATATTCCTACTAAACTTAAAAGGGAATATCAAATTAAAAAAAACTAAACTCTTTAAAATTTAACATATATCTATCAAAACACTCAACACACTAAACATACACGTGCAAAGTACGTGACTCTCACTAGTGTTGTACAAAATTGGCAAGAGTGCGGCTTTGCTTTGAGTTCAAATGGCACGCATGAAGTAGCAACAATTCCTTATGACATGATAATGAAAGAGCTTTTGTTTGGCAAGCACGTCATGATAAATTGGATTAGAGCATTGGATGATGCAAAATGATGCAAAAACTAATCTACAAAGTCAAGTTTTTATTTTTTATTTTTTAAAATGAAACTTGGAAGTAAATTTTCATCATATTTCCATGAACCATACATGTGTTTTACTTTTTATTTTAATATGATTTTAAATAGAATAATGACTGGGATTACAAATTACAAATAGATTTACCGATTGAAAATTGAGAATTTACGTGTCACGTTACTTATTAGTTACTAGTTAGTACAAAAAATTAATAAATTACTTTAGAATTCCTATTATTCCCTTTTAAATATAATCTCTAGCTCATAAAATGCACTACTAATATCTTATATTAAAAATGAAATTTCAAACAACTATACTGATCATGGAACAGTAATGGGATGCCAATCCATCTCCACAACACAGGAAATTACTAGTTCTTTTGTATTTTTGAGTTAGGGTGATTTGAGTGATGATTTTAAATTGAGTTTGAGTTATAACTTGAGTTAAAGTTGTAATTTGAGTTTGTGTTTAAATGTGTACATTTAAGTTATGATTTGAATTGAGAATATTTTTAGTTTGTGTTTGGGAGGGTCAAAACTTAAATTTATATTTAGATAGTATTTTAATAAAAACTCAATGGTGATAAAAAATTTTAATAGTGTATATGGGTGAGGTTTTATTTGTCTTTTCGTTGTGAATGTATAAAAAAAAATTATCTCAATCAGAATTAAAACGAAAAAATTATGACATTTTTAATAATAAAAAAAATATTGTTCATTAACTTGAGTTTGAGTTTATGAACTTGAGTTTGAAGGAGAAACTTGAACTCGACTTTAACTCCCAAACTCAAGTTTAAATTCAAATTTTATAAAAGAATATGAACTTAAATAAAATTATAATTTGAATTTAAATTTTTTTTGAAATTTCGTTACAAAAAACAACTCAAATCAAGAGATTAGACACAAGTCAACTTCAACTAAAATAACTACTAGTTTTCTAATGGGAAGAGTAAAATAATCATATATATATATATATATATATCTTCTTTGAAAGATAATGAAAGTAAAATAAATATTAGTTATTTGTATTGGTTCAAATAATAAAATGACGAAAGGTAATTAGGAGGCAGCAGATTGGATGGATAAGGGGGACAAAGCCAGTCCAAATGAATAGGACTTAAAAGGCCAGAAATAACAAAGAGGCAGCCACTCTGGACCCCTCCATATACTTGTCCTTGTGGTTACTATTCATTTGGTAAAGAAAATTGAAAACCCCCCAAATAAAAAACAAATAAAAAATGGTTGAAACAAACTGACAATGAGCTTTCAGACAAAGACATGTTCCAGATTTCCAATTGTAGTGGGGAGATACGCAATGGATCTTGTTTGTCTTCTTGACATTGCTCTCTTCTTTAACACTTTGAAATATTGCACAGCTTCACATTGGTATGTTATTATGAATTCTAAGTCATCAGTCTAATTTTGATGTCTTAAATAGTGTCTATAATTACTTACATTTTGTTGCTTATTAAAAAAATTTCGTATTTTGTTATATCATTTAATGTCCAAATATGATAAATTGAATTAAAGACATTCAGAAAATTTTTAAATGATATGACATGATATAATTAATTAGACATTATTTTAAACCTCAAAATAAGACATGTGATTTAAATCCTAATATTATAATCAATGCAACTTTGCACAAGGTTTTTGCATTTAATATGATAAAAAAATGGAAAGGCAGGAAAAAGGGAAACTTTTTTTTTTTTCTCTTCTTTTTATTTCGTGTGTTATCTTTTTCTTTTTGTTGGTTTATTGGCCAGGTTCTTTTTCATTCATGTGACTGACAATTTATTTGAAAAGCTGATAATATCTCTCCAGATCAAGATGAAGTACTAAAAGCCTACCACATATTGTTGGATCATGGATGCTAACATGGGGCTGCCTATAGTTTTGTTGTTTGTTTTAACTTATCACAATCGTATGATTTAAATTAAACGTCATGCATAATTCA
Organism: Morus alba; assembly: GCA_012066045.3. Lineage (NCBI taxonomy): Eukaryota > Viridiplantae > Streptophyta > Magnoliopsida > Rosales > Moraceae > Morus > Morus alba. The sequence goes on along the minus strand of CP050225.2, from coordinate 15,755,403 downwards.
TAGTTTGAATTTGTTGATATATATTTTTTTATGGAACACCGTTATATTTATTTTATTAGGATCAAAAGTCCTGTGAATAAGGCCCTACAATATATATTCCATAGTACTAACCGTAATTGATTTATTTATTTTTTTTTTGTTTGCCCGTCAACAACTTAACAATATGATTCGGAAACAGGAATTTGTTATTTTTTATGGGTACGAACTTATTCAAAGAATATAATAATGTGTACCTTCTTTAACAAAATGTTTTGTGTATGTTTCATATGAACCGTAACAAATCCTGTCTACATATTCCAGATTTCTAGTTTAACTGTAATTTCATAGCTACTCTTCAATCTTAAACTCTAAAGGACCAATTTAGTTCGTTAATTTGAGTTTAAATATGGTTTTATATGAGAACTTTTTACTGTAATAAAAAAGTTAAATGTGACTGCTTCTGAGAGCTTTTTACTGTAGCAAAACTCGAATTCTAAACTCCAATCGATGAAGTGAAAGATAATATTTCAATTACACTCTTATAAACATATATTATGTTGTGCAATTTTTACCCCTCCTTTTGATAACATTTTTAAGTACAAAAAAGTTGCTAGTCTTAAATGAGAAACGTATTCCTGCATATGCCTTCAGTTATGATCATGCTGGAAATATCCCTTAAAAATAGTATTATCTAACATTGTTATTTGAGACAAATAACAATAAGAATTGTGAATTATATAATGGGAAAGTATATATGTGCTAGCACCAACATAAGTTTCAATCAATCTGGGGCTACCCAAAAGGGGAAAAATGAGATTAAAGATTCTTCTTAACTTCATAATTCTAAGATTTTATTATTATAATGAGCTGCCAAGTCTAGATGTTGGCCATGTATGTATTTAAAATTCAGTTTGAAAAAGACATGAACAGCATGAAAAAAAAAAATCCCAATGTTTGTCCAGTAATTCATGTATATATGCATATTCCAATGACTAGTTACCTTGAACTTAGCTGTTTTGTTTTGTTTTTTTTTTTTTTCTTAGGTACACCCAACACTCATATAATATAAGTATTTCGCAACTATTTCAAACCAAAGAATTATATAACATACAGACTTCTGACTTATAATATTACTTTCATTTGAACCCACTTACTAAAAAATGTTTAGTAACATGTAAGGAAAAAAAAAAATGATAATGAATTAATAATTGTATGGGTTATGGACCCCTTTAACGACTACCAGTTTTGGGCAGATATTGTTGTATTCTAGGATACGACATTAGTAAATGGAAGTTGCTTTCTTTTTTCTTTTTCCTTTTGTTCTTTTGTTTTTTCTTTTTTTCTTTTGGGTTTTGGAAAGCAAAAGTATTGGATTTTTGTGGAAGAACTTGAGTTTCAAGCCAGTGTCAAATACCCATTTGGCTCAAATAGTGGTGAAAATTTAAGATCGGTTTAATTTATTGATTTAAATTTTTAATTTAAGTTAATATGCGATTTTATGAGATAATATTTGATTATTTTTTTAAATTTTTTACTATAATAAAATTTAAATTTTAAATTTAAATTAATAAAATAAATAAGACCTTAAACTATCTTAATAGAATTTCAAATCACGTAAATGAATCATTTATTATGTAATGGTGTCGGCATTTGGCCACTGGGATTAGTTGTCACCGTTGGGAGTGAGAGAATAGCGTCAAAAGTATAGGTCTCGAGATGGCCTTACGGGGAATGACCTATAAGGTGACGTCATCTTTTGAACAGCATGGTTGAACGGCGCTTCGACGATGGAGGAGTGATGTGAGGAGGGGGGGAGAGAGAGAGGGGTGGTCGCACATGGCAAGGTAATTTATGAAGTGAATGAGTAGGGCATTTTAAGAATTTTAGAATTGTAATATATTACATCTCCTATTATTTCTATTCCCCAAAACATCTGCTATTTATTTTTATTGCACCAAACATATCTGCTATTTACATCCTCCTTTTTACAGGGGAAATTTTAAAAAAGGAGAATGAAGTAAATAATGGCTTAAAATCAAAATAAATAGTATATTTTAAAATTATTTAAAGTAAATAGTAGTTTATTACATAAATATTTATTTATGATTTGAAAAAAGTTTTTTTTTCCAAGTAATTTTTTTTACGACTAGTAAAAGGATTTTTTTACACGTAATTAAAGATTTTTTACCATGAAAATTATTTTTTACCAACTGTAAATGAATCATTTACACAATAAATTATTATTTACTTCAAATAGTTTTAAAATATACTATTTACTATAATTTCTCCTTTCAAAGATAAAATAAAATAAAAGCACTTCAAGCTAGCCCATAATAGAGATGTCAATCGTGCCATGACTAGGCCTATGCGTGCTTCGTGCCGTGCTTGGCCTGGCACATTGAAACTTCATGTCGTACTTGTATTGGCCCAAGATTTAAAATCATAGGCTTAGCCTAGCCTGTAGACCCATGCCTATTTGTACTCGTACTTTTATCGTGTTTAGTACAATAGATCTTTAAGCCGGCCCATTGAACCATTTAGTCATTCAAAACTATTTTTTTGAACAATTTTCAAATAATATATAATTTCATATGGTATTACCAAGCAAAAAAAAAAAAAAAAAAAAAAAAAAAAGTTGATGCCATCATTATCAAAAGTACTAATCCATAAATAAAATTTTCATTTTATTTAAATTAATACTGAGAAAAAGAGACAACTAACATAAAGTGATAACAAATTAATACTAACAAAAAATTATTTGTAACAATAATTTTTATATTTGTTTAGAGATATGTAACAATAACAAAAAATTATTAATAAAAAAATTTATATTTGTTGTGCCGCCCCATCATGCTAAATGGGTTGTGTCGTGCTCGTACTTGTTGTTATTGGAAAAATAACATCGAGTGTGCAACATAAGTTTTTAATAAATGCCAAAGCCAACTAAGAACATATTCAATGCCAAAAAAATTTATATTTGTTGTGCCGCCCTATTGTGCTAAATGGGTAGAGATTATGGAAACAATTCGTCTGACAGATCAAAACGTTCCAAACAGCTACCGAAAGAGCCTCAACTGATTGGTAATCTTTGCTATTCTTGTTTTCATAATCAGAGTGCGAGTGGTAATATTTCTTTTAATTTCCTCTTGGTATTCTTGAACGCTTTCCAACCATAAGAGAGCCAAATGAAAATAGATCTTGAGTTTTTCTTCTTAGGAACCTTTACCAATAGCTTTCAAAAGCCGTGGTACAAAAGGCTGTTAGTAAAGTGTGATGGCTAATTCCATCATTAAGGGTTAATGTGTTGCAACTTGTGAAGCAGCAAAGGAAAACAACTTGGCTCTGGAAGTTCTTGATTGATTTGGAAGTTGTTTAAGGAATAGATCAGTCATAAACACCAAGAAAGTTTCAGGATTAGAGGCATATTCTATCTACTTTAGGACAAGTAAAAGATTGTTAGGAATGATGTCCTAAAAGTATAGGATGTAATGAAGGATAATATTATTTATTTAATGAAAGAGAAATTATATTATTTACGTGCATGTATTATTGAATACTTTATGAATATCATTGGAAATTCCACGATTATTTAAGTGACCTTAAATATTGTATATAAGAGTTATATATGAGTGGATAATATTTAAGGAGAATAATCAAAATAATATTTGTAATGAATTTAGTTAAAGTTACAGAATCTTTAATTAAAACATTACTAATACATGTTATTCCTATTAAGAATGAAACGGTATTATGCACACTGTTAATATGGAGGGATATTAGATGAGTATATTATACATAATGTGATTATATGGAACTGAGACACATACACGATTTGAAATTTCTGTTTTGTATAGAAATTTGAATTGAGTCTACCGATTGTCATATATAGAACGATCTTAATACTTAGAATGTGTTTGGTAAGATAGAAAAGTGGAAGGAAGGAAGTAGGTAGAGGGATTATTGGATGGAAAATGATAGAGTTGGTTGTTTGGTAAGAAAGAAGAGAGGAGATAAAAGAAATTAAGATGGAAAAGAATTATGGTGGGGCCACTATTTTTATCTCTCTAACATTAGAAGGAAAACTCAAATCCACTCATTGATGGCTAAATTTACTTTTGTATCCCTATTTTAAAATCTAAATTAATATTAGACAATTGATAAAATGGTCATTTAGGTTATTACATGTTTTTTTTTTTTTTTCCTCTCATTATACCAAACACTATGAAGGAAAATCAACTTCATTCCTTTCCTTCACATTTTTTTTTCTTTTATGTGTTTTCTTTCCATTCTCTTTTCTTTCCCTCCTAGCAAATGGAGTGTTAGTTATTAGGAGACCCCTGTTTATAGATATGTATCTTTTGGCTTACTTGGTACGGATTTCGAGTTTGCTAAATCCTATTCTTTATATCTTAGAGATATAATGAAGTGGGTAGCCGAGAAAGCTGATATACGAGATGAAATCCATTCCTTCTTAAATAAAGAAGTAGATAAATAATTTTCTTGAGGGTTGATTCGGTAATTGGATTAGTAGGAGCACCGATTTATGAATTTTTTTTATGAATCACTATCCATTAGAGAATTAATGGTACTCAAGGATAAAGATTTAATTAGAGAGGTTAACTAATTTGACTGAGCTCTAATTATGAATTATTTATGGAGGATCGATCTATATATAGTGACTATTAAATGGACACTTCAAGTTCTTGGAAGTAAATTATATATGTAATTTTGAGGGTGCGATTCTAAGTTTTTAGTGGAGTAACTATTAGAATTAATAGAATTAATTAATTAATTAAGAGGTTTAATTAATTATTAATTTTATTGGAGCTCGAAATTATAGGTTCATAAGTTCCTGCGTCATCCTTGTAATATTTGCAAGACATGGTGAATTATTGGGATTTAATATCACTCAAAATAAATAAAGTGATTATTTAATTAAATTAAATTTTGAAAACACTGTGGTTGGACCACAAGAGGCCACATGCCGAGGCACAAGGAGGTGTAGACGACAAGTGGCACAGGGAGACTCCTATTGGGATTCAGTAGTTTGCTCTCCATGTTATCCAATTTACTTATTTGACATCAAAATGAAATTAAAGTTTAACTTTATTTAGTTTTGAATTTGAGTTAAAATTAGAAACTGGATAGAGGAGGAATCTTTTCTCCTTTTCCTACTTGTATTTTGTGCCAACCATAGGGAAAAATCCCTGTGGTATGGCCGGCCATAATAAATAAGGAAGGGAAGAGTTTTTTACTTCCAAAATTAAATGGGAAACGATATTTTAAATGTGATTTAAAATAAAGTGGTAACCAATTGTCTATTGCTTTGCCTTTAAGTTAAAGCAAACAAGTCCCCCTAATATTCTATAAATAGGAGGCAATAGAAAATTAGAGAACACAATTTTTTCCTCCCTTTCCCTATGAGATAGGCATGTAACATAGCTGTTACGAACATGTAACATTTTGTTTGATAGCGTGTAACATTCTAATTTATGTGTAATTTTATTTTCTTTATTCGAAGATTTGTGTGAAGGAAATTTAGTAGTGAAAACAGTGAAGTGTTGAGAATCCCTAATGTTTTGTTCACTAATTCAAGTTTTGATTCACAAAATAAAAATATCAAATAAATTAATTCTCTATGTTTACTCCGAAAATATTATTATTACAAGTTATTCAAAATTGATAATATATCAATTTGACAATATTGCAGTAAAAGACAATTTGTAAAATAATTTGAATGGCGAAATAGTACATGATAGAATTACATAAGAAAAACATGACTGAACTCATAAAAAAATTGGCACACAATATTTTGAAAAAATAAATGAAAGATAAATAAGATTTAATTCATTCGAATATTGAACTTTACAGCACAAGGAATCAAAACCTAACTTGGCTGGCTAACAAAAGTTCATCTCTATCCTTACCAAGAGAACTTTAGCTTAGCTTGCAAAACATTTTCACAAATTCTAAAGAGAAAATATAAGAGTGATAGTAAGACAACATAAAACTGAATATGAAAAACATACAAAAACCTTAAGCTAAGTCCCTTATTTATAGTGTTTAGAAATTACCTGTCAAATAAGAAAACAAATAATCAACAATGGAAAAATATAAAATAAGAGGAAAGAAAATAAAATTACACATAAATTATGAGAAATCAGATATATCATTTGAGGAGAAAATCAAACAATTTGTGGAGAAGAAATCTGGCTTCAGCACTCAGTAGACACGTGCCAAAGCTTGGTTGGAAGAAGGGAATAAAATCACCACGTGTCACGCGCAGGAAAGAAGAGAGCGCTGGCAGGCGAAGAGAAAAAGTGGCCCGTGTGGACAGCTGGCACATGAAAAATGGGTGGTCAGTTGGCACTGAGCAGGCGTGGGACTTGCGCGGAAGAGAGCTGGGACACGCTTAACATCGTGTAGAGTGAAGACGCATGCTCTGAGATATCGCGTGCTCGTGACGCGTGTGGTACGAGATGGGGTGAAGAAGCTTGTGTGGATTTTCACGCTAACTGGCGGGGTCCACTCTACTTGCTCGGCTGAGGAGTAGTGCGACTCTTTCTCCCTTTGGCTAGGCTAGTTGACTTAGGTTGGCTAAAAACATGACTTTCATGGCTTCTTTCTATGTAGCTTTTTACACTGCTTTTCATTTGCAAATAATTAAGCAAAAACTAGATAAATTTCAATTAAAAAATATTCTCAATAAAAATAATGAAATTGTTTAATTAAAGCTTAAATATTTTAATATTATATAAATCAAATGCAGTATTTAGGATGCCTTTTCATGCACTTATCAGTCGTGCTTGATAGACAGCCCGACCTAATTGAGCCCAGAACAATGATGAGCTCCACTCTAGGCCCAAGTCCAACCCCAACTTGGGACACCATTTTTGAATTCAAAATTAGGGTATGTAAAAATTGAAAAAATAAAAACCTTAACCTGCAGATTAAAAAAACATATACTTCGTTCATATAAAAGTTTGAGGTAATAAAGATATTAACTTAAACTTGAAACAAAATAAGGAAACATGGATTATCATGGACAAATGATGAAAGAAAGTAAGGAACTTAGATTTTTAGGCAAAAATAAGGGAGTTTTTATGGTGGAGCAAGCTATTTTGCTTTATTTGTGGGGTAAATGTTTTTATTGTTAGACTAATTTTTTAACGGTCAGATCTGTAGTAGGAACAATTTTATGTGGCGCGTTACAAATTTTTAATACGGACCTGCATCAATCTAACTGTTAAAAAACTAATCCAACGATTGAAAATACTTGTCCCATTGGTGGAGCAAAATACCTTACTCTACCATAGAGATTTTCCCAAAATAAAAAAAGGAATATAGATTATCAACAAATAAAAATAAGAAGCATGGACTATGTTTCTTAATTGGACAAAACTTTTAGATAACCTTTTTTAGAATAAATTTTAGATGACTTTTATGACACATTAGTATTGTTTTTTTTTTTTTTAAAAAACTCTAAAGTTTCAAATGTTGGTTTCCAAATCAAATTCGGATGTGAAAGCGTATAAGTAGCGGATCGTGTATAACAAAATTTATCATAAAACCTTTGAGATGCTCTATAGATTATATTAATTTATGCACGAATAAATTAATTTCATTAATTTATTTATCAAGAACTGGATTAGGAATTATACTTAGCAACCGATTAGGATGATAACTTGAGTTCTTTGACCTCGAACAATCCTCGCTCCAATGCTTTGTTTAAAAAACCCGAGCCTTCTATGAAGAAGTGTGTGTGGGGACACCTAGAATAAAAACACTCAAGAATTTCCACGAACACCAATGCATGCATGACGTGAAATTTTCAGAGAAATTTTTCCTCTCATAACCCTCATGAAAACCGGCCACTCTATGAAAATAAGAGCAAAAATTGTTTCAAAAATTGTGTGTCATAATTTTCTACTATCTCTTTATTTATGGAGTAGAAGTCAAACTTCTAGAAGGAATCCAATCTTTATCTCCAATATAAAGTTTATTAATTATCTCCTATTTGAATTTGGAACAAAATTTTCTCTTCCATTTTATCCATTACGGACGGCCATTCATAAGGGATCTTATCCCTGTGTAGGCGCCAATATCAGATAGGGAAGGAAGAGAAAATCATCTTTTATCTTGCAGCTTAATTTTGACTCAAATTCAAATTTCAATTTAAGTCAAACTTAAATTAATTGAATTCAAAATTGAACAACTTATTAAATAAGTTTGAGTAGATAATTCTAGATGTGTTCACACTATGTGTTCAATTGTGCATTGAGTTCACACTATGTGAACACCTTCACATAGGTGATCCAAAATCCAAATTTAAATTTAAATATTCACATTATTTAAATAATAATTAATTCTCAATTAATTATCCTTCAGTGTTTGATTTTAGAATTCTGTAATTCTAAAATTCCCATTTTCCCCTTAAGTGTCTTGTAGAATTACAAGGATGACGCGGAGACTCATGTACCTATAATTTTGAGCTCCAATAAAATTAATAATTAATTAAACACTTTAATTAATTAATTAATCTTATTAACTTCAATAGTTACTCCACTATAAACTTGGAATTCCACTCTTGTAATTATAGATATAAATTACTTCTAAACCGTGAAGTGTCCATGTGATGTAGTCACTGCATATAGATCAATCCTCCATAAATAATTCATAATTAGAGCTATATGAAATCCGTTAACCTCTCTAATTACATCTTTATCCTTGAGTACCATTGATTTTCTAATGGACAGTGATTCATAAAACACATTCATGAATCAGAGCTCCTACTCGCCCAAGTACCGAATCAACCCTCAAGAGAATTATTTATCTACTTCTTACTCAAGAAGGAATGAATTCCATCTCTTATAATAACATTCACAACTACCTACTTCATCATGTCTCCAAAATACAAGGAATGTGATTTAGGATTCAGGATCCATAAATAGGAGTCTGCTAAGAACTCAAGATTAAGTTCATTCTATGTATGACTATTGATAGACTCAATTAGAATTTCTATACTTAATGAAAATTATCAGAAATTCATATTGTGTCTGTGCCATTGTTCCACATAATCTCATTATGCATAATACACTCATTCAATATCTCACCATATTAACAGTGCGGATAACACTGTTCCATTCTAAATGAGAATGACACATATTAATAATGTTTTAATTAAAAATTCTGAACTTTAATTAAATTGATTATGAACACCATTTTGATTATTATCCTTAAACATTATCCTCTCGTATATAACACTTATACACAACGTTTAAGGTCACATAAATAATCATGAAATTTTCATTGATATTCATAAATATATGCATATAAAATAATGAATAAACTCTTTCATTAAATAAATAATAAATATTCTATCAAATCACATTCTTCTAGGACACCATTCCTAACACCAAAGATTTTACTTGAGTTATACTAAAAATTAGGGTGCTTCTATTGACACCCCTAATTATACTTTTCACAAACTCCATTAATAAAATTGCTCTTAATGGGTGTTTGGTATGAGGTAATCTTTGGGTGGGAATAAGAATCTTCTCACATTCTCATATTTGGTACAAGAATTATGACAAGCCCCAAACATCGCAGGCCCATCGTCGCAGCCCCTCACCATCGTAGGCCCTCACTATCACGGTTCATCAACGTTACGAGCCCCTACCATCGTAGCCCCACCGTCGTGTGTTCCCCACCGTCCCATAACTCTACCATCGTAGCCGCCCTTTGATTGGAGCCTTGAGCATAGATCTGGTTTGAGATTTTTGGTAATCAGATTCACCATCTACTCATAAACAAAGAGCATCTCCTCACCAATAGAGCTTGACCAAAGGGAGTAGATTTTGGTGCTTTACCTTTCCCAGAGTTTTCATTTCAACAATCGACTAATGTCATCTAGTATAAGATTGAAAGAGGTCATCTAGTTTGAGATTGAAAGGAGAGGGAAAGAGAAAGAGAGATAAGGGGTGTTGGTTCCCAAAACGATTTCGGATGTGGAAGCAATAAGTGCAGATCATGTACAATAAAAATTTTCATAAAACTTTTACAATACTCTATAGATTATATTAATTTATACACGAATAATTAATCTAATTAATTAATTTATTTATCTATCGAATGATTGGGTCGATAACTTGAGTTCTAACCATGAACAATTCTTACTCCAAGCTATCTAGAAAACTCGAATCTTCCTCGGTTAGTGCTCGAAACCTGCAAGACTTAGAGTGTGGGGTCTAATATAGAACTAAAAGAGTCGATCACTCACTAATTTGTCTTCCACCAGTATCAACGCATGTACAAGGTAGAACTAGGGATGGAAGAGCTTTCATTCTCTTTTCTCTCCCTATGGTGCACGCCTATACCAAAGGAAGAGCAACAAAAACTGTGTTCTCTAATTTTGTATTTCTTCCTATTTATAGAGTCATAGGAGAACTCTTTAGCTTTATATTCAAGCTAAACTAATGGAAGATTAGATATCACACAAATTTTAAATATAGTTTCCTATTTAATTTTGGAAACAAAATTCTCTCTCTATCTCTATATGGCCGGCTACCACATGGTTAGTTTCCTTGTGGTTGGTGTCTTACACGCAAGAAGGATGAGGCAATTTCCTCCTTTATCAAGATTCCGATTTTGACTCAAAGTCAAATTTGAATTTCCTTTTGAATTTAATTAGATAACTTGTCAAACAAGTAAATTGAATAACTTGGAGAAAAAACAATTGAATCCCAGAGGATTCTTTATTGTGCCACATGCCTCCTGCACCTCTTTGTGCTGAGCGCGCGGCCTCCTGTGATTCCATCACAGTGTGTTCCACAATTAGTTAATTTTAAATAATCATATTATTCATTTCAAGTGATATATTAATTCTTAATAATTCATTTTGTCTTGCAAATATTATAAGAACGACACAGGGACTCACGGACCTACAATTATGAGCTCCAATAAATTAATACTTAATTAAATTCTTTAATTAATTAATTAATTCTATTAATTGCTATAGTTACTCCATTATAGACTTACAATTACACTCTCGAATTATAGACATTATTTACTTCCAAGAACTTGAAGTGCCATTTGATACAATAACTACATATAGATCAATCCTCCATAAATAGCTCATAAATAGAGCTAGGTGAAATCCCTTAATCTCTCTAATTACATCTTTATCCTTGAGTGCTATTGATTCTCTAATAAACAGTATATTCATAAAAAAAAATTCATGAATACAAGCTCGTTACTTATTCAAGTACTGAATCAACCCTCAAGGAAATTATTTATTTACTTCTTCAATAAAGAAGGAGTGGATTTCATCTTATATATTAATATTCCCAGCTACTTACTTCATCATGTCCAAAATACAAGGAATATGATTTAGAATCTCAAAATCCATACCTAGTAAGTTAAAGGATACAAATCAACAAATAATAGTATGCTAATAACTCAATATTAAGATCGTTTAATAAATGACCATCGGTATACTTAATTTAAATTTTAATATTTAACGGAAATTATTATCCTTAGAACCACTTCCAGATCAGTGATAAGTACATAATTTCATAATATTTTACGATGAATTTTCCCATGTTTTCTTGCTTAATTCTTGAGCTTTTTTGTGTTTTTTAGGTGTTTTGAAGGTCAAAAAATAATTTGGAGCATACAAGGGTCCAAAATGGAGCAAAAGCACGAAGTAGACATCATCGTGGGCACTGTAGCATCAAGGGATGCCAACAAGCCTACTGGCTGAGCAAGTTACGCACCAGAGTGCTTGTGCATCGCGCCCGTGCTGTCCAGATAGAAGAGGTTGCGAAATGGCACCCTTGCGTATCCTTATGAGTACCTAATGCGATTTTACATATTTTTATCGACTTGATGCCTAAGAAAACTCCTATTTGACCTTGAATTTAACCCTATTTGACCCCAACTTCAATATCTGTAAATAGGTAACTTTGGGGTTGATTTAGGGAGCTTTTATCATTATTTTCGAGCTGTCATGGAGATGATGGAGAAGAAGAAAAAAAAGGAGATTCTTGAAGATTATTCTAGTTCCTTCTTCCATTCTCTCTTTATTTTCTTTAGTTTTTATTTTATTTCTAATTATGTTAGTTTAGTTTTATTTTGATTGAGTGTGATTTCAAAACGCTATACATGGATTTATGATTAGATATTGCGATGTTATTTTCAAAATTTCTATTGCGATTATTTCCTTGTTTTGTTTGGGTGGACAACTAAATAGGACTTGAGAATTCTCCATTGCTAGATTAGGAGTCTTGATCCGCAACTGTCTTGATTACTTAATCATTAGTAGAAATTGTGATTATTTATTATGGACATGCTTTCGTATTATTGCATGTGAAACATAACTTAGGTTGAATGATCCGAGCTTATATGATTATTATCTAGATCAACCTATCTTTCTCATCGTAATGCTTCCATTGGATTAAATCTAGAGAGCTTGTTCTAGGTTGTTTGAGGGAAAATGATTAAGTGAAGAGCTTATTTTGCTTAACGACGAACTAAGAAAAGATTTGGGTAAAAGAGCTTGTTGTTATCTACAATTGATAGTTTTGATAGGAAATTGGAGATATTATCATTCATTCATTATAATTCTACTATTTTGTGGTGAAGAAAGATTTTGCTTCTTTATTCATTTCAAGTTTTTATTTTATTTTCTTTTTATTTAGTATTGTTAGTTATTTAAAACCCCCTTTATTTATATTTTCATTTAATAAGATTAATAACTTATTAATTAAGATCAATTTTTTGCGGGAATGATCCTTGCTCAACCACTATACTCATCAGCGATCATTTTAGCAAGGTTTTAAATTTGATACACTGTGAAAACCAATCAATGAGTTAAGAAGTTACGGTGTCAGGTAACTTCCTTTATCGCTTCACAAGCTGCAACATACTCAACTTCCATGGTAGAGCCAGCAACACACTTTTGCTATACACTTCTACATTCCATAGCTCATCTGTTATAGTGAACACAGATTCGGATATCAACCGTTGACTATCCATATCCGATTTGAAATCAAAATCTGTGTATCCTGTGAGGGACATATCTTCTCTCTAATATATCATCATATAGTTTCTCGTTCTTCTAAGATACTTGAAAAAGCATTTCACCGTAATTCAATGATCCAATCCCAGATTGGTCTGATAGCGGCTGACTATTCTTATTGCATAACATATATCCGGCCTAGTAGACATCATGACATACATAAGGCTTCCAACTGCATATGCATATGGGTATCATCTCATATCCTCTTCCTCCTATGGAGTCTTAGGACACTGCTCCTTAGAAAGATGAATATCATGCATAGAAGGAAAATTTCCTATTTTAGAGTTTTGCATTGAGAACTTGACAAGTACCTTGTTAGTGTATGATGCCTAAGACAATATCAACAGCTTTTTCTTATGATCTTGGATAATCTTAATCCTAAGAACATAGCTTGCCTATCCTAAATCTTTCATTTGGAATTGGTTGGCTAACCACTTCTTTATGTTGCTCATGGACTCTACATCATTCCCAATCAGTATAATGTTTATGTAAAGAACTATGAAGATCACCTTCTAATCTTTTATGTAGTTATAGACACGATTAATCTTAGTTTTGATCAGATCTATAAGACGTAATAGCCTATCGAATCATATATTCCATAATCTAGAGAATGTTTTAAACCATAAATGGATTTTTATAGTTTACCGACTTTCTGCTCTTGGCCTTTAACTATGAATCTCACTGTCTGGTCCATATAAATAGTTTCCTCAAGATAGCTATTCAGAAATGTCGTCTTAGCATCTATTTGCCATCGAAATATAGTCCTATGACCAGGAGTACCCAAATGGACTTAAGCATGGCTATTAGTGAGAAAGTTTCCTTATAGTCAACTCCCTATTTTCCTTTTGAAGATCCACTGCCACCCGATGGGTATTATCCTTTCAAGTAGATCTACAAGTTACCAGACTGAGTTGAAATACATAGGCTCTATCTCGAGTTTCATAGAATCTTGCCATTTTTACTTGTCAGTGTCCTTTATTGTTGACTTAAAAGTCGATGGATCTTTCTTACCGTCATTAGCAATGAACAATCTGGATTTTTTAGTATACTGGTCAAGTAATGTGATTTCACTCCCACTATGATAAGGTGCCATAGGTGTTAGGCTAGGAATAATGGTTTTATCTCTACTGGTTTTGACAAATGTTTTTAGTCGTGGTCTGATCTCATCGGAAAGTAACCATTCCAAAATAACTTTGCTATTGAGCTTGAAATCTATCATATAGTCATCCAGAAATTGGCATTTGTTAATACAAACATCTTTTGATCTTGAGGACTATAGAATAGACCTTTTCTTGTCCCTTGTGGATATCCTATACGAGGTTCCAACTTCCCAGTCTTTTGCCTTCAACACGTGTGTTGGACATCTTTATATGCGAATATGTCTCAAACTAGGTTTTTGACCACATCACAACTCTAGTGGTATCTTAGGTATAGACTTAGATGGTACCAATTTTAGAATATACATAGGAGTCCTTAGGGCATATCCCCAAAACAAAGTAGGCAGTGAAGAATAACTTAACATTGATTATATCATGTCTATCAAAGTTTAATTTTTCCTCTCTATAATGCCATTCTACTGTGGCGTTCCAGGTGCAATAAACTGCGATAGTCTACCGTTCTCAGTTAGATAATTTGTGAATTCTATATCCAAGTATTCAACTCCCCTATCTGATCGGAGTACCTTGACTGGTTTGCCTAACTGATTTTCAACCTTAGCATAGAATTCTCTAAACTTTTCAAATGTTTCAAATTTCCTTTACATTAGCTAAACACAACCATATCTTGAATAATTGTCTATAAAAGTGATGAAATATTCATAACCTCCCCATGCTTGGACGTTTAACGGTCTACATACATCCGAATGTATCAACTCAAGGGGTTCTTTAACTCTTTAACCTTTAGCAGAGAAAGGTCTTTTAGTCATTAACTTCCGGACAAAATTCACAAATAGGGAGCTCACTAACTTTTACAAGTCTTTCCATCTTGTTTAGCTTAATGTGACTACGTCTAAGATACCATAGATATGTGTTATTTCATAAGAAATCTTTTATTTTTTATTCTTAGATTCAACAACTTTAAATAGTTTAATATTAAACAGTGAGTCAGGCACGAGTTGTTCATTATCAAAAGCAAAAGATTTGAAATATTCTTAGGTTTAATATTTGAATATTTTGAAATATCAAAAGCAACTTTGAATATTTTCTTAGGTTTAAATAAAATATAACCATTTTCTAGATATCTAGAACAAATATTTAAATAATTTCAAGAAATATGAACTAATTCATTATCAAAAGAAACTTTAAATAATTATTCGAATAGTCTACAAACAGAAATTAAATTTCTCCTAATTCGTGGAATAAAATAAACATTGTTTAAATCTAAATAACTATTATTCCTAAAATGAAGTCTAACTACTCCTACTCTTTTTGTCGAAACTCTTGCATCATTGCTCACTTTCATCTTGTATTCCCATTGGCAAGCTCTCTGTAAGAGCTAAGATTATGTAAAGAAAGACAAATATGATTAGTCGCTCTTAAATCAACTATTCAGATGAGGTATCATCCTCCACTAAACACGTTTTATGAACTAGTAAATCATATTTATCTTGCTCATTCTTCTTCTTCAGTTCCTCGAGATATTTCTTACAGTCTTTACCAGTGACCTTCTTGGTTGTAGTGGAAACACTTTCCCTTTGGTTTATGGTCAGAGCCTTTGTCGTTCTTCTTTGCTTTCTGATTCTTATCTTTTGGCTTGCCCCTCTCTTGGTTCCAGTTCTTCCTCTTGTTATTGGAAGAACTTTCTACAACAACAACATTTGCTTCCCCAGTATTTCCTTTATTAATAGACTCAAAGTTTTGCGGCTCATTGAACAATTCATTGAAGTTCAAGTTTACCTTGTTCATAACATAGTTGTTCTTGAACTGTTAGAACTAAAGGGAAAGGCTTTCCAAGACTATGCCAACTTGAGAGTAGCCTTACCAATGACCGCACCATTGATTTCAGCCTCGTAAAGATGCTCAATCATGCTCAAAACATGTACGTGTACTGAAGGACCATTCTTCATCTTCTCATTGGTGAAGGCTTTGACAGCATCTAGGTAGCCTTGTTAGATGAAGCTTTAAACATGGTGTCTAGAGACTGCATTATCTCGTAGGCAGTTTCCATCTTCTTATGCTTCTAGTCGCTCATACTTGCTAGCATGTAGTACTTTGCCTTAAACTGAGCAATCGTGAGCTTCTCAAACTGTCTTAGATACATTTGCCTTGGGTTCCGAAAGATAATCCTCCATTAGGACAAACTTGTAATCACTGTAAATTAGCAAGACGTTCATGTTATTTTTTCACTCAACGTAATTATCTCCATTCAGTTTTTCAACCGCAAGTAGTGTGATGATAGGATTAAATATATTGTTGGGAATAAATAGAAAATTCATTTTAATTATATGTGCATAAATATCATAAAACAAAATAGTTTCGGCAATAATTAAACGTGATGTATGATGCACATGAAAAATACGTAAAATCATGGTTTAATTATTAATGCCAACGATAATTTCATTTACCACGAATACAGTGACACTGTAGGTGTTGGTTTTGAAACGTTTTCAGAGTGTGGAAGCGTGGTAGTGTGGATTATGTATAACAAAAAATTTTTACAAAACTTTTGAATACGCTATAAATTATATTAATTTATGCAATAATAAATTAATCTCATTAATTTATAAGAATAGATACCTTGTTAACGATTAGGAAGATAACTTGAGGTCTCTGGCCAACGAATGTTCCTTGCTCCAAAGCTTTCTTATAACACCTAAGCCTTCGTTGTCTACTCCTTGATATCGCAAGACGATGAGTGTGAGCTCAAGGTATAAACTATTAGAATGATCACTCACTAATTTGTATTCTTTCACTGTCAACACATGTATGTGAAATAATTAGAAAAATTGGAAGAACTTTTCTTCTCGTTTTCTCTCTTGTGATATTCGGCCAACCTAAGGAAAAATAGGAGATAAAAAAAAACTTTTCTCCATTTCCTATTGTCATCTATTTATAGATTATTAGGAGAACCCTTTTGCTTGTAGGCAAAGTAAATAAGAAATTGGTAACTACTATATTTTTAATATCATTAAAATATAGTTTCTCTTTTGCTTTTGGAAACGAAAAATTCCTTCCCGTTTGCTATAAGGTGGCCAGCCATCTCTTAAGAAGGAAGGAAAAAATTCATTCATAATCTAGTTTCCAATTTTAGCTTAAATTTAATTTCAAATAAAGTGACAATTTACTTTTCTTTTTGAATTTAATTGGAAAACTTATCAAACAAGTAAACTGGATTACTTGGAGAGCAAGCAATTAAATCCCAATGGGATTTTTTCCAGTATCACATGGCCCTTGTAGTCCCATCATAATGTGTGACAATATAATTAAATAATCACATTATTTAATATATAATTATTTCTTCGCAAGTGAAATAAAATCCCGGTAATTCATTTTGTCTTGCAAATAATACAAAGATGACGGGTGGACTTATGGACCTATAATTCTGAGTTTCAATAAAATTAATAATTAATTAAACTTTTTAATTAAGTAATTAATTCTATTAATTTCAAAAGTTACTCCACTAAAAACTTGAAATTATACTCTCAAAATTATAAACATAATTTACTTCTAAGAACTTGAAGTGTCCATTTGATATAGTTCCTACATATAGATCAATCATTCATAAATAATTCATAATTAGAGTTAGATAAAATCCGTTAACCTCTCTAATTATATCTTTATCTTTGAGTACCATTAATTCTCTAATGAAAATGAATACAAGCTCGTTACTTATTCAACTACCGAATCAACATTTAAGGGAATTATTTATCCTCTTCTTCAAAGAAGGAATGGATTCCATCTTGTATATTAGTATTCCCGGCTATACATTTCATCATTTTCCTAAATACAAGGAATATGATTTAGGATCTAGAAATTTGTACCGAGTAAATCAAAGAACATGAATCCACAAATAAGAGTTTACTAACAACTCAGGATTAAAATTACTCTATATATGACCATCGGTAGACTCGAATTTGATTTTCTATATCTAAAGGAAATTATCAAAAAATCAAATGGTGTCTGCATCCCAAATCTACATAATCTCATTATCCATAATACACTCATTCAATATCTCTCTATATTAATGATGCGGATAACACCATTCCATTCTTAATGGGAATGACATGTATTAGTAATATTTTAATTAAAGATTCTGAAATTTTAATTAAATTAATTACGAACATCGTTTCGATTATTATCCTTAAATATTATATGCTCAAATATAACACGTATATACAATATTTAAGGTTACATAAACAGTTGTGAAATTTTCTATGATATTCATAAAGTATTCAATAATACATACCCATAAATAATGAATAAACTATTTTATTAATCAAATAATCAAATATGCTTATTACATCTCATGCTTTAAGGACACTTTTCCTAACAATCTCCCACTTGTCCTAAAGCATGTGTGACATGTCCCTAATCCCAAAGCCTTCAAGATGTCTATCAAAGACGTTTAGCGGCAATATCTCGTACTAGGTGACATTTCCTCTCTATATGCTTTGCACTCTTATGACTTCTCAATTCTTTAGAATTAGCTACTACTCCACTATTGTCACAGTACAATTGAATCAGCTGATCCATATCTGGAACAACTTCTAAATCAGTCAGGAACTTATGGAGCCATGTAGCTTCCTTTGCGGCTTCACAAGCTACAACATACTCAGCTTTCATGATTGAGTCAGCAACACACTTTTACTTAACACTCCTCCATACCACAGCTCCTCCGTTAAGAGTGAACACAGATCCGGATGTCGACTGTCGACCATCCCTATATGACTGGAAATCAGAATCTGTGTATTCGGTGATAGACATATCTTCTCAAGAATAAACAAGCATATAGTTTCTCATTCTCCTAAGATACTTGAGAATGTATTTCACCGCAACCTAATGATCCAATCCTGGATTGGACTGGTAGCGACTGACTACTCCCACTAAGTTACAGATATCCATCCTAGTACACATCATGGCATACATGAGACTCCCAACTGCAGATGCATACGGATATCCTCTCATGTCCTCTTCCTCTTGAGGAGTTTTAGGACATTACTTCTTAGAAAGGTGAATACCATGCATAGAAAGCAAATTTTCTTTCTTGGAGTTCTGCATCAAGAATTTGACAAGCACTTTGTCAATGTACGATGCTTGAGACAATACTAACAGCCTCCTCTTGTGATCTCGAATGATCTTGATCCTAATAACATATATTGCCTCTCCCAAATCTTTCATTTGGAATTGGTTGGCTAACCATTCATTTACGTTGCTCATGGATTTTACATCATTTTCAATGAGTAGAATATCATCCACGTAAAGAACCAGAAAGACCACTTTCTTGTCCTTTATATACTTATAGACACATGGCTCATCTTGGTTTTGATCAAATCCATAAGATTTTACAGCCTCATCAAATCGGATGTTTCATGATCTAGAAGCATGCTTCAACCCATAATTGGATCTCTGCAGCTTGTAAACTTTCTGTTATTGGCCTTCTACCATGAAACCATATGGCTAGTCCATATAAATGGTTTCCTAAAGTTAGCCATTCAGAAAACATCCATCTACCATATCTTGTAATCTAAATATGCTGCTATGGACATGAGTATCCGAATGGATTTAAGTATGGCTACTGGCGAGAAAGTTTCCTCATAGTCAACTCATTCATTTTGAGTATAACCCTTAGCTACAAACCTTGCTAGTAAGTCTCCACTTTACCATCCGTTTCTCTTTTCCTCTTAAAGATCCACTTGAATCCAATAGGTTTTACCCGTTCTGGTAAATTAACAAGTTGCCAGACTGAATTGGAGTACATGGACTCAATCTTGAGTTTCATAGCGTCTTTCCATTTTTCCTTGTTAGCATCCACCATCGCAGCCTTATAGGCCGATGGATCTTCCTTACCATCATCAGTAGTGATGACTGTGCTTCCCTGGCATACCGGTCAAGTAATTTGATTACCTTCCCACTACGACAGGCTACCACGGTTGTTTGACTAGGAACAATGGCATGTTCTCTATTGTCTTCGACAACTCTTGACGGTTGTGGTCCGATTTAACCGGAAAGTAATTCTTTTAGAATGAATCTGTTTCTGGGCTTAAAATCTATCATATAATCATGCTCTAGAAATGTGATATTTGTCAACACAAAGACCTTTTGATCTTGAGGGCTATAGAATAGTCCTCCTCTTGTCTCCCGTAGATATCCCACAAATAAACAAACTTCCGAACGGGGCTCCAACTTCCCAGTCTTAGCCTTTAGCACATGTGCCAGACACCCCTATATGTGAATGTGTCTCATAGTGAGTTTACGACCATTCCACAACTCTAGGGGTGTTTCAGGAATAGACTTAGATGGAACTAAGTTCAGAATGTGACAGGTCAACACAAAAAAAAAAAAAAACGTTTATGACCCGACTAACAAAAATAATAGAATTTTATATTGTATTTAAAACTAATATTAATTGATTACTTAATACCACTTATAGTTAAAATCTGACGAGCATATGATAAGAAAAACATAAAAATATCAAAATATCAAAAACACACACACACACACATATATATGATACTACTAAATTATCAAAACATGACCAATTACTAAACATCAAAAAAAAATTTAAAAACATAACTAAGTACATCTAAATAAATTTGAAAACATGACAAAACATTTGAATGTTTAAGTGCATAAAACATAAAATATATTTCCTTTTGCGTTTGGACTTGTTTGTCGGATTCCTAGAATTAGCTTCCCCCTCAACATCCTCCTCCAAATCCAATGCAATAGGTGCATCACTGTAGCAGTAGCGGATGCAGTAACACTGTCTAACTCTAAATTTCTTCAACACCATCTAAAAGTAGGAAAAAAAATATAGAATCAATTAGACTTCTATTTGGGTTATGATATAGCCACAAAAACTCTAAAAATTCAAATTTAAGTAGTATTAATTGAAAAGTTACAGGATTCACTGCAACCACAACTCCAGAAAGATGAAATTCAATAGTAATTAAAATTATCTCAAGATTGTCTCATATTACTCTCATCTAAGCATCTAAAACAAAGTTCAACTACAGACCAAAAACTCATGACAAAGCACCCATCTACACATTCCAACCGAAAATGAGATAGACACCTCAGGACAAGAAAGAAAGAAAGCAAATATCTTTAAGTTTTTAGTCGAAGAGACTGAAACCAATATCCTCATCAGACTCCTCCTCTTTCACCTTCCCTTCCTTCTTGCAAGCAGATAAATCAAAAGAAATTCTAATAGAAATTCAAACAGACCATTCGGATAAGAGCTTACCGGAACGAAGTTGGCAAAGGTGGAAACGAGAGAAGAGATTCCAATCTAAGAGGAGAGGCAAAGGAGAATGGAGAAAAGTGAGTGAGAAACTGATAATTAGGGCCGGCAAAAGACAGAGGAGAAAAGTGAGCGGCTAGGGTTAAGACTTAGGAGGAAGTGAGTGAGAAATTGAGAATTAGCAATTACGGCTGGCTATTTAAGTTTCAGACAATTTTATAATTTTTATAAATTTTTATTTTTATATATGGGTTATAAATGGACAGCTTGTATCGTGTCGTGTTGACCTATTAACAATTTGTATAATTAATAAGTTAAACGTGTTAAATAAGTTAACACGAATTTAATTCATTTATCTTCGTGTTAATTTATTAATAATCTAATTAATAATCATACAATCTAAACTTATTTATTTCATTTTCATATCGTTTTTATCGTGTAATTCTGAAATTGTCGACCCTATTTCCAAGTAAACCGTGTGTGTTTTCATCCATTTTCACTATTAGAGGGGGGAAAAAAAAAGGAAAAACATTTCAATTCATCAAACAAAAATGTTATGGAGTTTTCACGTCTGATTCCATTAAAGTTTGGAGGGTTTAAGGAGTCTCCCACGTAAACCCTCTCTCACCTCTACAATGTGGTCTCGTACTCTCTCTCCCAAGAAGCTTGCTTTTCTCTTCCATCCTCCTAAAGGTAAAACATCTCTCTCTCTCTCTCTCTCTCTCATTCTCATTCTCATTCTCATACACAGAAACACTCAATTTCATTCTCTCTTTTCAGTGAAGCCTCTTGACCAATGGGTTTCTCCATTTCAAGCCTTTTTCTCTACTGACATTGTTGGCGACCAACCAATCCTCGTAAGCCCTAAACAAAAAATTTATTTTTTCATTTCTTGTTTTTATGGGTACCCATTTGTTTTTCTGGAATTTTTAGATGGTGAGTTTTGCTTTTCTCGGATGTTCTTCTTGGTTGATTTGTTGGGCAGGTTCGTGATTTCATCCATTCTGCTCTGTATGACCCCAATCATGGATACTTCTCCCAAAGGTCTCGCTCCGTTGGAGTGCTTGATAGAAGCATCAAGTTCAATCAGCTTGATGGTATTTATGTTTCTTCTTGTTATTTGAATTCTGATGTTGGTTTTGTGGGATTTTAGTGTGATCTTGTGATTTTCGAGCATACGAGTCGGGTCCTTTTTTTCTCAGGTTTGAGTTAGAGAACCTGAGTTGAATAGTGAACTTATGCGAAGAAAAATACTAAGCAGAAAAGTTGAATTTGAATTTTTATTTGAGAAAATTCTGTAGCAAAAACTTGTTAACTGTAATTGTTTAGGCTGAATTTTAATTTTGGTCTCTGAATTATGCACCTTGTCTCATTTTAGCCCTCAAAACTTTAAAACATTCAAACCACACTTATCTATCAAAAAGTCTCACGGTTGTCCCTTCCACAACCAAATCGTCAAAAACTCGAAAGGATCAACCAGGGAACCCTTGCATGGCTTATTAATGAAGGTTATTTTAGATAAATCACGCGTAAATTAATTCTAAGTTTAAAAGTAGAAAAAGAAACAATGTGGTCTCTCTACACATGAGCTGGTAAGCTAACAAGGCATGTGTGTTTTAAATTTATTTAAATTTATCTGATAGGTGCACTTTATCTAAAATTCCCTTCATCAATTATGTGAGAGTCAAATGATCAATTTCGTTGAGTTTTTAACGAATTTGTAGCAAAATGGCCGAATGCGTAACTTTTTGATAGATTAGGATGCAATGTGTAATGTTTTGAAATTTGAGAGCCAAAATGGGACAAGAAGCATACGTCAGGGGGCCATATTGAAATTAGCGCAATAGTTTAGTTATTTGTAGCTCTTGCTTTGAGATATTGTGGACAAAAAAGACTGATAATTCTTCCTAGAGAGAGATGTTATTTTAAATTTTTGTACTTGCCTTTTATAAGAACTGAAAAGATCTATTTGTAGAATCGAAATTAGCTAAGTTTATTACATGGTTTTGGAATGTTTAGCTGACTAATTGCTCAGTGCCTGATGGGGGGTTATCAACAGTTGTGTGAGATATTTAGCTTTATCTATGTTGAAGATTACATACATCTGTGGTAAAGAAGCTAGTGAGATGTCATTTGACTTAGTTGAAATTTCTGTTGGCGTGAGAAAGGAACAAAATTTCTTTGATCTAGGTTATGGGAGGAAATGTAGGCCCGATGCTTCAACTGAATGCATTGACGTGAGTGCCAAGTGGTGTAAAAATGATTCTGTTATCAACCTTGGATACTTAGGTGGTCCGGTGTCTCTTTCTTTTTGAATAAAACTTAAATTTACCATTATTAGTTTCATGCTATGTTAAACACGACCACCTGTGGATAAGATAGAAGGAAAATACTTGTTTTATAGATAAAAATTTACACTAAGACCACTATCACACAAATAAACCGAAGGAGAAGCATAAATAAACCACGTGTGCTTCTTTTTTGCTATATTTGTCTTTGTAACAATGGGCGTAGTGTAAACTTTTATATATAAGATAAGTTCTTTTCTTCTATCTTTCCACTCGTGGTTGTGTTTAAGATGCTATTGAAAGAGTAAACACGCTTGCTAAATATTTGAGCTGAAAACATTGCTCTTTGCTAAAATCTTGTTTCCAGACTACCTTTACTACCATATATCTATTTTTAGAACTTGGATTTTGTTGAAGAAATGGGGGGGAAAAAAAAAGAAATATCTTCTTGCATTAGTATTTGAGGGTACCTGCAATTATTTACTAGCCTCTTCGTAGTTTGTGTTATGTATGTAGTAACTATTATATGCATTTCCCTGGCTGACAATTTATAGATGTGGCATTTTAGGAAGGAAAGCTTACTTGAAACACCTGGACAAAATTTACAAGGACAGTGATGTTGGATGGTTTACTCCAGTTGAACTCTTTAAGGTAAATATTCTTTCTTCTCCCGATCTTGTTCCTCGTCTTCCAGTATAAGATTCTAATCTATATTATTGAATTAGGATTTGGATTGACTATTGAGTTTCTTTCTTTAGCTAGCAATGAAGAAAGTAATCAGTTTCAGTCTAAGCGTTTTACTAAAAAATAGATAGTTTTATCCCACATGAATATCTTCACAGTTCTCAAGCAGTTGTGATGTAGAATTTTTTGTTTCCAAACGTTTCTTTTAGCATTTCTACTTTCTTCAGGTTTTTGTGATGTGACTTTTGTATTTTTTTGTAGCCTTGGTATGCCCATGGAATTGCTGAAGCGATACTGCGGACTGCTAATCTTTCAGTTCCACTCAAAGTAAGCTCTCTTTCTCCTGTGTTGTGATGACATTTATTATTCTTGGTCTCCAAGTACCTTTCCAGAAGTTGCTAGCACCCAAGCACTATTTCCTTGTTTTATATCATTAGCATGGTCCATAAAGAACCCAAATAAATGAATGTCTTGGATAATTTGGAACACTTAACTTTGGAACCCCAGTTCCTCCCTTTAAGCAGAATTGAGAAATAACGAAGCCCCAAAAGAAAAACTAAAAAAAAAAAGGGTGGAAGTAATATTCGTAAGGAAGTTCTAATTGTTGCCTACACTATATAGATGAGTTGGAATAACGATTTTGCCTGAAAACTAACAGGTTTTTTAAAGATTGAAAACTACAACGTGTATGTAGTTTCTTTAATCCCTCTTTTCTTAGGTTTCCAGACTAAAGTCCCTGAACTCCTTTTAAAATTACAGCATGTGCATTAGGAAACAATTGAAACTCATAGTAATTGTTTCACATAACAAAGTTCTTTGCCTCTTACTAACTAAGCGTTTTTACCATGACATAGAATTCTTTTAGTGTCTTTTCATGAAAGTTACTCTTACATCCTGTTCATGCATTGAAATTGCGTTGTACATTCACGTAATCTTCAAATTAACTGCAGTTTTTAATGTGAGCTCAGATATATGAAATTGGCGGTGGATCAGGAACATGTGCCAAGGGAATAATGGATTACATAAAGTTGAATGCACCCCCTAGAGTTTACAACAGTATGACTTACATGTATATTTCTTAACTGTATCTGTGTACCATATTTATGTTGATACTTTCATTTCCGGCTTTGTGCTGCTAGCGTCATATGGTCTTATAATGCCGTTTTTAAACTTATCTTTAGGCTGAAACTACCTTCTTGGAACCATCAAATGACATTGTTTAGTTTAGTGCTTTTCCAATTTGTGAACTATGCTTCTTAACTTGCGTTTGTGATCAAGTGATTAATTTGCTATCGATTCATTTACTCACCTCTTTTTATTTTTAACCAAATTGTCTTTCAGCTCCCTCTCTCTCTCTCTCTCTCCCCACACACACACACGTCTGTCTATTTATATGCAACAGGAATCCTATACTAATAAACTGATGAAGTATAACTATGATTTCTCTATTCATTGTAAGTGGATTTGATGTTCTTGAGTATGTTTTTGGGTGAAATTTACTAGTTTGAAAATTCTTGACTTAACGAAGTTTTTCCATATCATACTATTCAAAAAGGGAACAAGTTTCTTAGATTTGATTTTGCGAGTAGGCGTGTTTGAAGCAGCTTACTAGTTTTGTTATCCTCAGTAAACATAAATGTGATCAGCTATTAATCTGCATCATTTGATGCTTTCACATCTTGATAATTGGCTACGTCATGTTTACTGCTGTAGCTCAGTAGAAATCAGTCTCTCTCTTGCCAAGATACAAAGAGAAACTGTTGGAGAAGTTCGAAGTCACTCGTCACGGTTTCGAGTGGAACGCCGTGATGCTGCCGACAGGAGTGGATGGGGTAAGATGCATTATTACGAGCTTCATTTTATTATTGTTATCGTTATCGTTATCGTTCTCGTTCTTGTTCTCGTTCTCGTTCTTATTGTTGTTATTGTTATTATTGGTATTATTGTTATTATTGTTTTTATTATTATTATTATTTTTATTATTATTTTTTTATTATTTTTATTATTTTTTATTTTTTTGCTGGTTCATGTTATGTGACTTATGTCTGCACATAAGCATTCATACATACATTTGTATTTGCGTTCACACATAACCCAGAAAATTTATAAATATTTAATTTCCTGTAAGATGCCCTCTCCATGGGTCCCCTTCCTTATGAGTGTCTCTAGCTGTTACGAGTTTCCTTGCTTTGAAACAACTATAATCAACTTGTTTCATCTGTAATTTGACTTTTATCATCCTTCATTCCCAAATTTACTATAGTCTGGAACATAAATGATTTGATTGTAGTCTGCAGCTGGTTTGTTTTCTTACCAAATTTTGGATTTAACAGGGGAGGTGCAGCAAGAACCATGTTGGGTGATAATGCTTGAGGTACTTTTTTCCTTCACTTCAACATAATACATCTATGTGACTGTTCACATTCAGTAAATATAAGAAACATTAAACTTGGTCAAGCGAGTTTCTTTGATTTGATATGTTGAATTTTAAATATGTGTACGATAACAATAATGTTGAACATGTTGCCATTATCAAAAATTGCCAGATCTAGCACATCATTAAGGATTCCGTTGAACTCCTGAATTCTCGCAAATTTGTATTTTAATATTGGCGTGTATCTATACTTGTAGTTCATAAAGCACCGTGAAATGTGCATTTTCTGATGCATTTCTTTGTCTCTCAGCATACTTAAGCGTTGCTTTTCCCTGTTTCTTCTTCATTCTGAATAAAAATCATGATCAAATGAAAAGTTTTCTTATAAAATCTAAAGATCAGTGTACTGCAGAAGTTTTTCTTTCTTTAGGGATACAAATGACGCCAATATATAGTATAAAGCACATGACATCATAATATTCTGGCATCACCAAATGGCTGCAGCACAATGTTCTCTTTTATGTAGATAGAGGCAGTTAGTATTGCCCCTTGAACGTTTTTTGGAGAGAAAAAACTCTTCTCGAATTGTATATTATGAGCGTAGGGAAATTATAATTTATAATCTCAGCAACCTAAACTACTTCCTATCTAACTGGACTTAATAAAATTTGAAAAACAACAGCTAACCAACTTATCCTCTCTAGTAATTCAAATCTTATAATTTGAATTCTACCGATACAACAACAACAACAACAACAACAAGCCTTAATCCTATCTTAATTGGAGTTGGCTATATGGATTTCACTTTTCCACGCAGTTATGTTCGAAATTAGACTTTCCTGAAGGTCTAGATCTAGAATGTCATTCCTAACTACTTCGGTCCACGTAATTCTCGGTCTACTCATCCCTCTCCTAGTATTAGGTATAAGAATGTCCTCCCAAGCATGAACTGGTGCTTCTAGCGGTCTACATTGGACATGCCCGTACCACCTCAAGTGGCCTTTGCGCATCTTATCTTCTATTAGTGCTACACCTACTTTACTATGAATAACTTCATTCCTTATACAATCCATTCTCGTATGGCCACTCATACATCTTAACATACGCATTTCTGTCACACTCATCTTACATAGATGTTGTCTCTTAATGGCCCAACATTCACTGCCATATAACATAGATTGTCTGCGTGTACCGTGTGGTGCCGACCAATAACTTTTGGATTTGTTCCTTGCAGGTGCTTGATAATCTTCCTCATGATCTTATATATTCAAAAGATCAAGTTTCCCCATGGATGGAAGTATGGGTCAAAAAACAAGTTGATAGGTAAACGCATCCTTAACAACTCAGATCTTCCTCTGTTATTTGTCTGATGAAACAATTTGCACATTAGAACTGATATTTCTCACATCAGCATTCATAGTAAAAAGGATTGTTGATGTGAACCTATTTCTAATATCATATAAGTCGTGACTCATATTTCTCACATGTGCACAATTCCAGTTTTGTGTCGTACTTTTCATAACCCTTCTTCCTTACTATGGAAAATCTTTGTGAAATTGCGTACGTATGGATGAATGTCGAACATTTTTGCTTGATTGAATCCCCCAGTCAGTATCTCGGTCTCTTGGTCATATATATTGCAACTTTTACTTTGTTAATAAAAATGGCCATGTGTGTGTATCATTAGTTAATAATCCATATTGAATTTCTTGGAGCTAATATGATTGGAGTGGGTATCTTGCAAAATTAGACCTAAGCCTTCTTTGTTGGTAGTAAAAGTATAATAGCAGCTCAAGTAATCGATTATCAATGATTATGAGTTCTGAAGTGGAAGTTCATTCTCGTCGCTTTTCAGTTGCAACTTGAAATATCTATCTAATTAGTTGGCTGCATTTTGGTGAATGAAGTGTCGACTCGTCTTTTCTGTTTTGTGTCTGGGTCACACACGAGTCACGACACAAACTTTTAGGGCTTTGAAATGTGATTGAAAGTAGATATTTCGGTCACTTATGTTGTCACACCTAAGTTTGCTCTCCAGTAATATTTAGCCTGCCATCAGATGTAGGAAAATGTGAGTTTAGTTTCACTGATTCTAGTTTCTTCCATCAACAGTGGAACTCTCAGTGAGGTGTATAACCCATTGGAAGACTCGCTAATGAAGCGTTGTTTCAAGATTTTGGACATGGACAAAAGTCAGACGACTCAAAGCAGTGTGATTTTAAAAGCAAAGAGCATTTGGTCGAAAGTCTTTCCGAAACCTCAAAGATGTTGGCTGCCAACTGGTTGCTTGGTGAGAAAAATGTTGAATAGATCTTCTTCTTTCTAAGAATAAATTTAAGCTGGCAATATTGTTGTATTTGAATATGCAGAAACTACTTGAGGTTTTACATGGTGTGTTACCAAAGATGTCTTTAATCGCTTCGGACTTCAATTATCTACCTGATGTAAGAATACCTGGTGAGAGAGCTCCACTAGTTTCAACCAAGGTATATACCTTCTTACTTGGTAATGACTTCATTAGAATAATTCCTTGTCTAAATGCTTTTATCAGTTTAGTTGATTACTATTGGGTTTTTTTTTTTTTTTTTCTCTTCTTTTTTGAGACTTACAAAATTTCCATTATGTTTGACTTCATTTCTGAAATAACTCTGTGTTTCTGAAAATAGCAAATCAACTCCTTGCAATTTGTAAATTGCATCAAAATAAAGCTCGGATAGGCTCAAATTGGGATCTTTTTCACAAAATTTCATCTTTACCCTTGAAAAAAAATAAGGAAACAAGATAATTTGTTTGTCTGAGTTCTCAAATGGCCACTAAAATAACTGTTCACCCCCTTGCAATTTGAAAATTTCATCAAAATAAACCTTGAATAAACCCACACCAAAATAATAAAAAAGAAAACAAAATAAAATCCAAAATGAAAAAAATATATGAGAGGGAGTTATTGTGCTTGTTGAAATTTCAAGCAAAACAAGAAGTCATAATTTCTTGTTCTACTTTCCGTTTCTTTTTTAAAATTTTTAATTGTTGATTTGTTTTCTTCTTTATTTTTTTTGTTTTGTTTTGGGGTTTATTTATGAGTTGTTGGGAAACTTGGATAAACAACATGTCCTTGTCTTGTTGTTTTCAAAGGGAAATATGGAATTTTGTTTATTACATATGTGCATATATGTATATCAATTTTAAGTTTATTTCAAGGGAATTAAAAAAAAAAAAAAAAAAAAAAAAAAAAAAAGAAGATGCAAACACACGTGAGCTTTTAGTAATTTACCCTTTTTCCCTGAACTTTTGTTAAACAATCTTTAGAGTTTTCAATATTTTAATTCTTGTCCTATCATTTCAATTCAACCATATAAATCGTAAACTTTGGTTTGTTTCAATCCATCTAAGGAACGCTCGGGAACAATCATTCAGTATATTAATAAGCATGCAGTTGCTGGATAATTCAAAGGGATTTTATGATGAGCAAGAGCAAGTGAAGCTTGTCATATTTCTTGAGATGGAAAGATAAGATTACCATAACTGAAAAAAACACGTGGGCCTGTGGCATTATGATTTGAGAAATATAATGGAAAAGTTTTCGTATCTTAGAACACTTTATGCCGTAGAAAATGTGCCGATGAACAAATTTGATTTCCCTTTCAGATATATGAAATATAATTTTGTGTACTAATTAAAATGATCTGCCACTTAAAATGGTTAAATAGCCTTATGTGTGAATAAATTTCTTTGTTATTCCTACCAGCTTTTATTTTTAGGCGGTATTAACTTTTAAGGTGATGAACAACTATGAGCTTGATCATTATTATTTTCTTTCTGCAGAAAGATGGTAGGAGCTCGGATTATAGCAGTTACCTAGATGCAAAGGTAGGATGCTCTGTTGCTATTGCATATCATTTTTCATACTGGTGTTTAGTGTGCAAGTTATTTTGAAATTACAAGAATAACCATTCATCATTCTATTATTTATGCCATTAAAAAATATTCTAGTAGAATACGAAAAATATTCTGCCAGAAAAAATATTGTGGAAGAATATATCCTACCAAAATATTTATGGTATAAATGATAATTTTCAAATTGATGGCAGAAATAAAAGAGTGTTGTCTTTTTTATGGTATTCTTGAAACTTTCCCTTTTTTGTATTGCATACTAGGGCAAACCGGAGTGGATTGTATGGTAAAGGTAATAATGGGTTTGGAAAGGAAAGAAAAGGAATATAAATGAGGACCATTGATTTCAACTTAAGCATTTATTTGTCTATTAAGAAGCGGAATTGGAAAAAATCGAGTGTTTACTAAACTTAGGAATAGAACTCTTACCAGTTTATCGAGAAAAAGTTGCCAAGGAGGAAGTTGGGATTGGAATTTTCTTTTTTCATTCCCTTTATAACGTGACACCCACTAAATTACTGTTCTTGATTTTATAAGTAAACACACGAATTGTGGGAAAGAGAAATACTTGCCCCCTTCCCTTTCCCATTCCTGTGATGCGAACATGCTCTAAATCTGGCTATAATGACAGGAAGGTGGCAAAGATACAAGAGGAGAAAAAGTCACACAGGAAAAAGAAAAAAAAAAAGAATAAAGATATATATGGTGATAGTTGAATTTATCGTTGATGCCAGTATATTATTCACTTGTCTCACTTTAGTCCTCAACATTTACTTTTAGAGGTCTAATTTACCCGATGTTAATGAACTACACAGTTCGTCCACTATGTTAATAAACTGTCAATTTTTAGACAGAATTTAAGCACGAGGGTCTTAGAAAAAGAAAATGGTAACAGAGACAGAGGGTCTTAAAAAAAAAATGTCATCCAATCCAACCGTGGTCTTTTTGCTGAGGTCCTTTACTTTTATAATTATTTTTTTATTTTTCTGCTGTCTTTTTTGTTTTCTTTTTTTTTATTATTATTATTTTTTTTTTCTCTTATCATTTTATCCTCTTAAAATCCTCACTTGTCATCACCGTGCTACATTTTGTCTGATAATAGACTCTTAATGGAGAGGTAAAATTGTAAATTTCTGAAATTGTCAAGTTAGGTAGACCTCTAGAAAGAAATGTTAAGGATTGAAATGAGACAAGTGGATATTCTCGGGCCATTGTTTACCTTCAAGAACTTGCCTTTTCAAATTATTTGGAAACCTTCCTGATACCACTTTCTTTTTTTTTCTTTTTTTTTTTTTTTTCACTTGACAGGGTGATGCTGATATCTTTTTCCCTACTGACTTTCGGCTTTTGGAACTCATGGATCATTACTGTTCTGGATGGCTGAAACCGGACAAAGATCAATCGTCCAAGCAAGGGAAAAAGAGGCGAACAATCATAGTAAGTCCAATTCCATTACATCATCTTTTCATTTTCTTATTTTCTTGGTTTCTTCCATCCTAAGAAAAGCATTAATCCTTGGAGGGACAAATCACATCATATTATGTATTAGTGTTTTATGATATTGATGCATCTCCCTGTTGAAGTCTAAGTTGATAACACGGTTGGTTTTGAGTAGATGAAAGTTGCATACCAACTATTTTAGAATATCAGTAACATGTTGCTCAATCATAATTTTCATGAATGGTGTAGCTCGATACGTCATCGTTCATGGGAGAGTTCGGATTGCCCTCGAAGACGAGGACCAAGGATGGATACAACCCCCTTTTGGATGATTTCAAGAATACAAAGTTCTACCTCAGTGTTCCTACACACAATATTAAGTAGACAAATCTAATTCATTGTCCATTTATTTCCCATGAGTATTATCTGGTCAAAAGAAGGTGGTTGATTGAGCAAGTAATGTGGTGGAATTTGCATGTAGAGTCTCAATGCTATACATTCATTAGAATTTCTATTTATTTTTGAAATAAAATGGGATAGTATAGGAAACATACCAAATGCGGAAGGAAGAGATTCAAAAAGTCAGGACTCTTCAGAAAACAAATTTTTTACTTATCCATACATACATATATATACATATATATATATATATATATATTCTCAATAATTAACAGGTCCAAATTGTAACCATCATTCTTTTCAGTGCCATGAATGAAGTCAGAGTAAAACAACTAATTTGAAACTCTTTTCTTCTGATTTGCACAACGACAGGAGCTAGATTTGGATTAGCATCATTTGTTCATTCATGACTTGGTTGACAAACCTTTTACGTTTGTTTTTCTTATTTTTGATTACTAGGACTTATCCATTGACAAATTAACTTTCATATAATTTGTTTGTTTTTCCATTCAATTTCAAGATTGGTGAACCAAGTTTACACCAATAATCCGACCAGTTTTCTAAAAGAAAGTTGCTTGGACCTTAACAGAACGCTATTGTGCAACAGTACTGTTTGCCTTCTGCAAAATGTCAAGCTGAAACAAACCTAGAAAGGCTGGTTGTTGAGCCAGCCTTCATTGTCGATGAAACTCGAGCTAGTCAATTGCTTCACGGTTTCCTCATTCAGTTTCGTCTCCCAACTCACTCGCCTGGAAGAATCCGATCCGGGTCCAAAGCAACCTTCCTCTGCATATGTCAATTGGTACCTGAGAGAAAAGCATTTGTTCTTGATTACAATGCTTAAGAGTTCAAAAACTTTCCAGTGTAAAAATCAACATCTTGAAAATTATATATTATTCTCATGACAAATCACGAAACTTCAATTGTATTGGATAAAAAATAAATGTTGGAACAAAACAGTTTATAAAATTTGCGCCGTGAGATCATTCATGATGTTCGTGATAAAAGATTTTTATCAACGCATTTAATTGCTCATACCAGTATTTTTTTTTTTTTTTTTTTTTTTTTAAGGCAAATTAGTGGTTGTGGTTGAGCAAAACTCACTCTTGGCCAGCAAAATTCCATGCATTCCATCCTTGAGGCACTATGACGTCTGAAAAATTTGTGTTGTAAAAGAAGACTCTTGCATAGCCTCTCCATGGCCTTCCGAGGAAGGCCGAACCGGAACCGAACACGTGGCAGTCCTTGAACACAAACCCATTGGCATCATTTGGGTTCGTTCTTCCTTGTGCTGTGATAAAGCCCTGAAATCCTGGCTCTAAAGCTCCACCAACCACTGATATGGAACATCTCTAAATGCAGAAAGTTGGAAACAAACCACTATCTTAAGTATCTTACGTACAAGTAATGAACTTTCCCTTTTTCAATATCAATCCTTAACTTATCAACTTCATGTGTATAAACAGACCACGACCTTCAAAAACTTACAAGTAATGGATATTCCTTTTTAGTAGTAAAACTTAACGTACAAGTTAAATTTACAGAATAAAAGGCATTTGCTTCCTTTTTTTTTTTTTTTTCCTTATTGGTTTCCTAAAAAGTTTACTTTTTATCAACTTTATGTGTAGGACTTTAAAAAATGAATTATTAGTAATTTTTTATTTTTAGTTGTCAAATTTGTATAAAAAAAACATATATTTTTTCAATATGATGTGATTTTTATCAAATTTAACGGTAAAAAACTAACATTAATAGTGTGATTGGCTAACATTAATGGTATGAAAAATACCTTTTATGGTAGGGTATCCTTATTGATCTAATCCAAATCACATTAAAATAAAAAATATGCATAACAAATAATTTTTTATACCAATATCACGTTTTAAGACAAAGCCCTATCAACAATTTTTTCTTTCACATTGTCAAATTCTTTATATGTATTTGGTAGTTCTTGAAAACTACAATACTACAATTTCTTTTTGTATATTTTTTCATTTAAAAAAATCGTATAACAGTTCACCCCCACTAAGATTAAAGGCTAGCTCCACAACTGCACATAAGCTATTCTATCCATATGTGAATCAATGGACAATTTAACATCTAAAGTGGGCAAAAATAGAAAAGAGCAATAGTTGAAAGGATATTTGATCAAAAGTGAATACCTCAAAAATAGATTGGCCACTACCAAAGATGAAATCAACAGCACCTTGTATGGTGCAAAGCTTATAGTAATGTCGTCCTTGATCATCCCACAAGGTGTCTTGCAATCCAAAGAAGCCACATCTAAAGAACTTAGTCTTGTCGCCGGTAATCATGGCCGCGGCCGCCGGTGCTCGTGGGTTATTATTAGGCGGGCGGTTGTACGAGTTCTTATTTAGACAAAAATAAATAAAAGAAAGAGAAAAAAATGAGTCGATTGAAGTTCCTTATATAGCGAAATAATCACTAACTAAATTATACAAATAGGCAGCTTATATCCAATGAGGACTCAATCCCTCACTCGATTTATTTATTTATTTATTTAAAAAAAAACATATAAATATATATTTTATTGTATCAATGTACACATAGCTTCCCACTAAACATCAAAAATTTAATCTCATAATCTTATTATTACCACTTAATTATTAGCTTCTGCTAATTTATGATTCTGTCACTAACCAAATAGTACTATGTATATAATATCTTTAGATGAGATAGTGACATTGTGGCGTGAAATCAAATGTACCAAAAAAAAAAAAAAAAAAAAAAAGGACAATGGTCCAATTCAAATATTGAAAGGTTTCTTACCGTGAAGCTCATGCATTTGGCAACGATATTATCAGCTAAAGAAGTGAAAGTGGGACTTTGTGCAAGGGTGTCATGGTCATCCCAAACAACTTGTGTTTTCCTCCTTCCTTCACCTTTCAGAATTATGTATGGCTTATCATAGGGTATTTTGATCTTTTCCCTATACATATGCATATACACATGATGCATTAAACATAAGGAGACAATATTGACACACAAATATATACATATTGTGTGTGTGTGTGTGTATTGAAATATATATATATATATATATATATATATATATATATGGTATGGGATTTTGATCTTCTTCTGTATATACATAGGGGAAGAAATTGTCATTTTCACCAAAAAAAAAAAAAAAAAAAAAAAAAAAAAAAAACGTATAATCCAATGGGATTTTGATTTTCTCACTATATGCATATAGGCGGATAAAAAGAAAAGGGTAATTTCAATATACATGCATGAACACACACACATAAATATACAAAGTATATACATGCGTGCACTCAAATATATATATATATATATATATATATATAAACACA
This sequence comes from Morus alba, assembly GCA_012066045.3. Taxonomy (NCBI): domain Eukaryota; kingdom Viridiplantae; phylum Streptophyta; class Magnoliopsida; order Rosales; family Moraceae; genus Morus; species Morus alba. The sequence goes on along the minus strand of CP050225.2, from coordinate 15,719,532 downwards.
TATGGTTTAAAGAGATAAACTACGCACCTGTAAATGCCAGCCTTGATTCTGATACAAACCCAATACTTATTATTTGAAGGAACGGAGTTTATGGCAGATTGTATTGTGGAGAAATTGCCCTGGCCTGAGGGGTCGACTGTTATTGTGTAGTAAGCAAATTTCTTATAACCAACTTTTCTGTACCACTGACCATTTGCTTGTCCCAAACCCAAAACCATGAACAAAGCTATGCATAAGCTAATATAACAATGAAGGGACGGCATAGTTTTTTAGCCTAATAAAGAGTTTGTGAAACTGAAAACTGAAATCCAACCTTTTTATTCTACATGAGTGATGGGGACCAGAGATGAGAATATATATATATATATATATATATATATTTTAATGGAGGGAAGTCAAACGTATATAGGGATGTATGTTTGGTATTTTCCAATTTTAATTTAATTGTTAAAAGTCAACAACATATGAACGTCAATATTGTCCACAAAAAGCAATAAAAGAAAGAAAAAAAAAAAAAAAATCAGTGCTCGTATACATGAAATTTCCTGCCATTTTATGCAACTAGCTAACAAAGAAGGGAAGAAAAAGGTGAAATTCTTTTTAAGATCTGTGGGCAAATGGGAAAAGAATAATTTTTCTAAGCATTCAAATAAATTTTAGGTAACAAATTTAAGGGCATGTCATGATTTTAGAAGTGTATATGGTAATACGAGAATTTCATTACTCGATTAGCATCTAATTGTAATCAAATTGAATTGCACTAAGAACGTCTTTGTGCTCAAGCCCCATTTTGTCTGCATCATAACGTGTCATAAATTACATACTTTCTATGGAAACTAAGGATTAATGAATCTCAGTGGACGTTATGTTAAATGTCATAATTAATAAAACGAAGGATATGCATATATATATATATATATATATATATATATATATTAGCACGCATATATGTGCGAGATTCTATAAGTAGGAATACAAAATATATTTATTAGCGTCTCATTTAGAGAAATAAAAAAATATATAATAGGATAAAAAATATAAGAATGAAAAAAAGAGAAGGAAAAAAAATGTATAATAGGACAAAAAAATGAAAATGAAAAAAAAAAAAAAAAAAAAAAAAAAAAGAGAGAAAAAAGAATGAAAATTAAAAAAAAAAAAAAAAAAAAAAAACTCACTAACAAAGCATTTTATGAAGAGAACATGATTTAAAAAATTTAGACAAGGATGTGTATGAGAAGAAATTATTTAAATGGGGAATTCAAAAGAACTATATTTATGAGGGTTAATTTGTAGAAAAAAAAAAAGAAAAATGTATAATAGGGCAAAAAGATAAGAATGTAAAAAGGGTAGAAAAGAAAAAGAAAGAAAAGAGGAAAAAGTGTGGATAGTTTAAAAATAAAAGAAAAGAAAGAAAGTACGCAAGTAAGTTAAAAAAAAAAAAAAGTGGAAAGCAGGAAAAAAAGAAGGCAATAAAGCGGGGGGCAACGAAACACCCAAAAAAAAGGATTGTCTCAATAAAAAAAAATTAGACAGGAATATGTATGAAAAAATTATTTAAACTGGTAATTAAAAAAGTATGGGTGCGTTTGAAACTAATTTTAAAATGATTTTATTTTTTGTATCAAAATAAAAATGAAAATGAAAATGTTTTCAATTTCAGATATAAATTATTTTAAAAAATGTGTTTGGTATAGTTTTATCAAGAGATTATTTTCAGTGTAAAAAAACTCATTAATGTCTCTCTTTCTCTCTCTTAGCTCAAGAGAGGAGAAAATGAAAACAAAAAATGAAAAACGACTAAAAGTTATTTTTCATTTCTTTCTCATTTTAGGCTAATCTAAAAATTGTTTTCATTTTTGTTTTTTGTCTTTATTGCGCTAAACGTCATTTTAGAAATATTTTCATTTTTTCTTTCTCGAAAAACATTAAAAAAAAAAAAACGAGATCAATTTCAAACACGACCTATATTTATGAAGGTCAATTTGGAGAAAAGAAAAAAAAAAAAAGTATAATAAGGTAAAAAAGATAAGAATGAAAAATGATAGATAAGAAAAAGAAAGAAAAAAAAAAGGAGGTTTGTTTAAAGATAAAAGGAATGAAAGAAAGAAAAAAAAAAAAAAAAAAAAAAAAAAAAAAAAAAAAAAAAAAAAAAAAAAAAAAAAAAAAAAAAAAAAAAAAAAAAAAAAACAAAAACAAAAAACAAAAAACAAAAAACAAAAAAAAAAAAGTTGGTCTCTTAGGTATGGATAGATAGACTCCAACAATTTACTAGAAGAAGGGATAATATTCAAAACACTCCGTATGTTTTGTCAAAATATCATTTTCACTTATGTAAATACTTTAAATACTCCATGTGTTTATTAAGACAAGCCCAAAACATCCCTGAAGGAATTAAATTTTTTAAAATACCAAGATTAGCCTTCCTAATCTTTGTTAAATATAATTTAAAACATTATTAAACTAAAATGTTAAATAAAATCAGCTTTAAAAAATGAAAAACTCTCAAAATAATTGAAGTATTTCTGTGATAGGAATTTTTATTTGAGCACCTTTAAAGCTTTTTAAGTTTTTAGTCAATTAATATCTAAAATAACATTTCAGACAGATTAAAAAGGGTAATCATGGCATTTTAAAAAATTTAATATTTTCAGGGAGTGTTTTGGGTTTATTTTTATAAACACATAGGATGTTTAAGATATTTATATAATAAAAAAAATGAAAGTGGTATTTTGACAAAAAACTGAGACTGTTTTTATATATTCCTCCAAAAGAATACTGAATCTTTGCGTGATTTTGAGAAGAGAGATTTGGCTTCGTAGCCTTGTAATCGTAGCGTGATTTTGATAATCATTCTTTAACTTGAGAAAATCTTTTTTTCACGTATCTAGAAGGTTTTTAGACTCAAAACGAAAAGGCATTTGTTAATTGCTTTATAATAAGGTCTTCAATTCGGGTCAATCTAGGATGAGTGTATATATTTAAGGAATATAAGGTTGTAGATTTAAATTTTTAATTTGAATTAAAATATAATTTTATGTGAGAATTTTTTATTGTAATAAAAAAATTAAATGTGACTATTTTTAAGAATTTTTTACTGTAACAAAATTCGAATCAGTAAAATAAACGGAGCCTTATTCTGTCAATAAACACTCCCTTTATAGCCAATTCGAATACACTCTAGTCACTAATATCAAATCACATACATTACAAAGTGAATACATACATATACACACACACACACACATATATATAGAAACGTTTATGTTGGGAATTTAAGTTGGATCTTTGGATGGCACGTCAAGTTTCAATCACCTCTTGACGGAAATGGAAAATATCTTTTTATCTTTTCAAGATGCTCGGCAAGCTTGCTCTGATTTGCTTGTTTGACATACAAGATCTTTGTCAATTAGTTTTCAATAATATTGGTCTTATTTCAAAGTGACCGAACAATAACAAGAGTCGTTCTACTTTTTACTCTCCATACCTCTTTAAATTTAAAATTTTCTAATTAAAAACATCTTTAAATAAAATGACGAAAAAGGCAATAGATTAAATTATATAACTAAATTTTATTATAAAATGGAAACTAATGATAGAGGGTCTTTTTTTAGCAAAATCCTAATTTCTATTTTTCAATCACTATTCTTAAAAATTATATGGAAGTATATTAAATTTTATTTGTTATTGTTTTTTGTTTTGTGTTTATATTTGTTTACTAATCAATTTTTTAAGCTTTTTTTTTTTATATATTTATTATATATATAGATTATTTTTTTCCTTTTTGTAGTCTATTCTCTTTCTCTCTATTCTCTCTCTCTTCTCCAAAGATGTTGCTTGTGGTCATGGGTTTTTTACTCAAACACTTGTGCACATGGTTGTATATATATCTTGCTGCACTTTGTTCACTATGCAATTCGAGAGCTGACCAACACCCTTTGTTTTTCAATTCGAGAGAGAAAGGGGAACATTGTTACATCATGTTTAGGATTATTTATGTTTTTATACCTTCTTTTTCAGTTTGGTTTATTCAAAAAGTATAGACTTAGTTTTAAAGTGTCGTAAATGTATACCTTAAGATTTAGGCAAATTTGCACCTTCTTGCGCCTAATTTTGACCTTTAAAATTCTAAATTGACTTCAATTGAGTGATCAAAAACCAAAGGTCACTACCACTAAGTTTAATAATTTCAAAAATTAAAATTTTGACAGTATAGATTTTCCTATTAAATGTAATTTGACTGTTGATATTTGCAACAATTAAAAACCCAATGGTATTCTTTTCCTTTTAAATAAACCCTAATAAACCTAAAACTTAGGGTACAAAAACATAAATAACTATTATCATTAAATATGACAGAATCAGCTCTTCGGCATTGAAGTGGAAATTGCAAGTTATATTAGTTTGAGAAACCGAGTTGGTAGAGTTATGTAAATGTTAAAAATTGAATGAAATCATTTACAGTGAAATGTCTTGGCCAGGTCATAAATATTTGGCTTTTACAAGCTATTTATATACTGCAACCCTTTTTTTCAGTTTACAAGATCTCCCAATATACTTGAACGCATTTCCAAAAGCAAACCATTTGAAGCAAGTAGGCGCAAGAATATAAGGCCCGTTTAATTCGCTGATTCAAACTTTTAATTCGAGTTGAGATGTGATTTTATGTAAGAATTTTTTATTGTAATAAAAAAATTAGATGTAATTGTTTGTGAGAGCTTTTTATTATAACAAAACTCGAATTTTAAACTCGAATTAGCGAAATGAACAGAGCCATAACCAGAGTAAGAAACTATCTTTGAAAAAAAAAAAAACAACTATTAGTTGATAAAAGTAATAACTTAGCTAATTTCAAAAAGCTGCATTGCATATAAATGTATGGGCACATCTATTTGAAAAATTACTACAAAACGCTTATAACCAACACAAAAAGAACATAGTCTCAAAGTTGAAAACAAATTTGACAGCAGCTCAATTCTCCACACTTTTCTCAATCCAAAAACCGAATGTCTTCGGATCAATATTTGATGGGAGCGATAATGTCGAGTTGAGAGCCTAGCTTCTCCTCGGCAGCCTTCTCAGCCTTGACCCTCAGTTTATTCAATTGCTTCTTCCTCTCGTAGGACACCTGCGCCCTCTCCTTTCTCTTCCTCTCAAGCTCCTACAGAAGGGAGGAAACATAACAAACGTCAGATAAACATAAACGAAACATGGATTTTACTTATCATACAATCAAATGCATTACAAAACAATCAACTAGATGGAAACGACAAAGGGAACTATTACTGACCTTGATAGTGTCATAGTGGTTCCATCCAACCTCGGATGAAAGCCTGCCCAACAAGCAGTACTTGTGTCCAGCTTGGAGCCTCAAGACCCTATTTTTTTTTTTTTTTTTAGCATAATCCAAAGACAAGTCATTTCGTTTCATAAAACAAAATAGGACACAAGAAAACATATAAGAAACTTGCAGTTCAAGCAATGCAGCTCAATTACAAAACTCACTTGAGAGCATCAGGAATCACCATCCTCTTGATCTTATCATAAGGAGGTGGGACACCCTCATAAGCCTTCAGACGAGCAAGAGCAGCAGCGCCTCTTTTAGTCTTGTGAGGAATCATCCTACAAAAAAAAAATAAAAATGAATGGTAGAACCAAATCACTCTACATTCTATAAACTTGCCTTCTTAGAAAACAATATATAACAAGCTCATCAGCCTTGCCGAAAAAACAACAAATTCATCAACCAGTCAGAAAGTAAACCGAATATCGTCACTGGGTCATCATTGAAAGCTAATGAATACCATTGCAAAAGAAAATAAGCGTCATATCATCATTAGTCGGAAAACTGAAGCAGAAAAAAAAAAAAAAAAAAAAGACAGCTGAAAATTCCCTACCTTCCTCATGAAACTGAAAGCACCAAATACTCAAGCAAACACCAACAAATCGATTTCCTAACCTCTAACAATCAACTTTGATAAATGGTCGCCAAAAAATCTTCAATCACACTAACAATCCCTCACCTATCCTTATCCAAAACAAATATTACATTCACATCTTTTCTCTCAATTCCACACAACGAAACGCCAAAACTCCCCAAACAAAGTGAATTAACCTAATTACATTCGATCACTAACCAAAGCTAGAAATGTTCCACAAAAATGACACTCAATTCGAGAAATCTCAATAAACCCTATACAAATTCCGATCCTCTATAGCCCTTGAAGTTACAAAATACAACTAAAAAAAAAAATTCAGGAAGTCGCACACACAGTCCACAGGGTAATCACATCTATATCAAAAAAAGCTTTTGTCCCAATTCAACTTAACAAAGCCCCCTAAACTTGCCAACCAAAATGAGAAATTGTCACCTATTTCCATTCAATCACTAACCAAACCTAGCAATGTACCAAAAACGACACTCAATTCAACAAATCTCAATAAAATCCACACAAATTCAGATTTCCCTACAGCCCTAAACTTCCAAAAACAACAACAAAAACCTCATATCCAGAAAGAAGCAAACACAATCCAGAGAGAATCACAGCCATTTCCCACATACCCACGGATGGTGCGCCAGAGGATCTTGGCGGGGGCACGGAAGTGGATGGGGCCATGGGAGGGCTTGGTGTTCATCCGCTTGCGGAGGAACCTCAAGTACTTCATCTTCTGGCGGACAAGGCCGCCGGAGATGCAGATCTCCTCACACCGGACCACCACCACCTTCTGCCCGTTCAGCAGCTCCTTCGCGATGATCGAGGCCAGACGTCCCAGCATGTGGTGCCGCGCGTCCACCACCACGCGCTTCGCGCAGATTCCTGACCCTGAAACCATTTTTGCTTCTTTTTCTTCTTCTCTCTCGCGCAAACCCTAAGCGGCTTGAGTGTGGGAAATGTGGCGAGGAGTTAGGGTTTTGGGAGATTTCGTTGTACCAGGATTGTTATATATGTACGCGGGCCATGATAGGTCTATGGGCCATCAGTTTATTATTGGGCTTTTATGTGGGCATCCTGCGACAAGTCGATGGACTGGGCTCATATTGGGCTATGACCAAAATTGAGTATTCAATTTTGCTCCTCTAATCAATATCCTCATTTTGATCGCCCTATTAAGATGACCATATTACCCTCGCGTGAATAGTTTTTCTATTACTTGTATCTCTCGTAAGAAAAATGTTAGCGTTACTCTTTCTGTCACTTTTTTTATCACTAACCAACGAACATAGAGTCATGCAGATCGATCGGTCCTCAAACGGCGAAAAACGTAAAACTAGCAAATATGATGCTGCTTTGCTTCTTTACTTTGGGCCAGATGAATATTTAGGCGGGAATGGTCTTGTGACATTAGATCTTGGTATAAAAGAGGGGTTAGCAACAACGACCTCACGAGGAATGGAGACGAGGCCTGGGGGCGAGTATCTCTCAAGAAGAGGCTACTTTGCCCGTGAAGGAGACTTGGGAGACATTTCGTAAGGGGGTTCATATCATGATTTGAATCATAGTTCATGATTTGTTACAGTGTTTTCTCTCACAAAAAATACACGTAAATTGAAAATTGTTCTAATATCATGATTCTAATTCATGAATCAAATGGTTTTTTTTCCAATTTTTTTTTCTTTTTAGAGTGTTTTTAGTTTAAGATTTATTTTATTCAATGTTTTAGCTCATTAATATTTTAAATGGTTTTTTTTTATATAGATTGAGAACGACAATCGTAATATTTTCAAAAATTTAATCGTTTAAGGAGGTATTTCGTAATTGATCATTTTATAAAGACGTGGAGGTGAAAGTGATATTTTGATTTCAAATATTCTCTTCTATGAAATATAGATTATTGAAGGTAGTTATATATATGTGTGTGTGTGTGTGTGTGTGTGTGTGTGTGTGTGTGTGTGTGTGTGTGTGTGTGTGTGTGTGTGTGTGTGTGTGTGTGTGTAAACGTGATAGGTTAAATGTGGGGTAAAATGTTATTTTAAACAATTTTCAATAACACAAGGGTTAAATATGGCATTTGAAGGAGCATGGGGAATTGGAGATATTCTACCCATTAATAAAAGGAAACAAAATAAGAGTGTTTTGTTTGGGTATTAAAATACTACCTTAATAACAATTGAATATGTCACAATACTTTTAAATTTAATCGATATCTGTTACATTATCATAAAGTTTGCAAATTAAAAAACAAAAAAATCAACAAAACTATGTTTTGGTTACCTTTTATTATATATTAAAAAAAAAAATCCTACTTTCTTGTCGTGTTAATGCGTGCTTGCTATATTATTAATACTCAATGCATAATTCCTCTTATTCTTCTTACAGAAACTACTTGAACATCACATGCTAGGAGAGTAATCGTGTGTTAAGTTTTGATTTCCATCTTATTATTTTTTTTATTCATTTAATAATAAAGATCTTAATTAGTTAGTTAGTTAACATACAACTAATACAAATATCTTTACAAGTATCACTATTAAAATAAATATCAATGAGAACTTAGAGAAAAAAAACAAATAATTTAAAAAAAGTGCAATAAAAAAGCCAAAAAAATAAGCATGAATATATATATATATATATATATATATGAAAGACATTATATTAATAAGAGCTAAGGGAAAAATGGCACTTTAAAGTCACCCAACAAAATCAAATTAAAGAAATTAAATATGGCATAAACGGAAGAAATGCACGCAACAATAATTGTTTTTTCCTCAAAACAAAGTTTTAAAAATGATACACATTTAAAAGTATATAAAATTTGAATGTGAAATCCAAAATGAAACCAAAATTAAAGAAAAAAAAGTTGTACGGAAGGAAGAAGAAAAGTGAAAAAAGGACTAAATTGAAAAAATAAATAAATTTTACGGTGAAAATAAAAAAAAAGAGTAAAATAAAGGATTGCAAAAATGGGAGGGGCAAAAAACAGAAGGAAAAAAAAAGGGACTAGAAGACTAAAAGAAAAAATAAAAGAGGACTAAAAAGTAAAACCAAGCAAAAGAAAGGGGGAAAATGTCTCATGACCTTTTTGGTTAGAAGTAGAAAGCACTTTGTGCTTTCTACATACTAAAGATACAATTACCATCTTTATATATATATATATATATATATATATATATATATATAATGAATTGTTTCCAAAAGCGGCACTTGTTTATTTTTTTTATAAAATATGTATATATATTTACTTTTAAAACATGTACATTTTCTTTATGGTAAAATATACAATATATACATATTTTAAAAAAAAATATATACATTTTAAAAAAAATATACACAAATATTTTAAAGAAAAAATACACTGTCTGGTACCGGACTGGAGACTTTACCTATATATATATAACTAGCAAAGCCACACATTGACCACCCAGGGGAAGTGAAAATTGTTCCAATTGAAACTTTTGTTGTTCCATTGATAATTTCCCTCCCTTGAAAATTCCGCCCTTTTTCATTTTGTAATCTCAATGTTTACACACACACACATATGTTTTTAAAAGAAATACTCTATTACGCTATAGTTTTTACTTTTTTCTACACTAGTATGCACGCGCCACGCTCGTACATTCCTTGCACTTTTTATACAAAAAATATAACATTTCTTCTAATGCTTAGTTGTACTTATTTATTACTTTCCTAATAGTTGAGTTTAGTAAGTTTAAAAAAAAAAAAAAAAAACAAATAATGTTTAGTAGAGCACATTTAAGAGGGAAAAAAAGAAAAAAAAAATTAGATGGTTAATTATTTATAGGGTACATATATTTGAGAAGGTTATATGACCAAAATGTTTGAACAGAGGTACATCCGAGAAAAAAAAATATTTGGGGAGAGCAATTAGGGAGAAACAAAATTATGAGGGTTACTTTTGAAAAAAAAAAAATGTTTCAGCAATTGCACATTTGAGAAAATTTATTTTTAACAAGAGTAGATTAGGGGAAAAAAAACTTTAATAAAGTTCATTTGAAAAGTAACCAAGAAAACATAGCAGAAAAGTGAGGAGGAAAAAATGAATGGCCAAAAGATGTTAAGAACTAAAAAAACTAAAGCAAAAGGCAAAAGGCAAAAAAAAAAAAAAAAAAAAAAAAAAAAAAAAGGAGAGATCCGTTGAAAAACAAATTTTTGCATATATGATGATGATTATTTATTTAGGTACATATAAAAAAATATACATTTGATATTATTTCACACAAAAAAAAAAAAAGTTACGTAGGGACATAAATTAGAAGAAATTATTTCTTTTTTTTTTAAGTGAGAAGAAATTATTTCAACAAGACTATTAGGAATTTTTTTTTTTATGAGAATCACATTTAAAAGAAGAAAAAAAAAAAAAGAATTTAGAGTGGGAAAAATGATAAGATTAAATCAGGGGATAGAAAAAAAAAAAAAAAAACAACTGAAGAAGCAAATATAAAAAAAGGAGGGAGGACCCAAAAAAGCCAAAGAGAAGAAAAGCAAAATCAGAAATGTAAAAAAAAAAAAAAAAAAAAAAAAAAAAAAAAAAAAGCAAAATATATTTTAACGGGTTAATCGGGCAAAAAGCTAATTAAGCAGGACATATGAAAAAAAAAAAAAAAAAATAGTTGAAGGGGTCATACGGAGAAAAACTGTTAATAACATAATAAGGACATATTTAAGAAAAAATATTTCAATGATGATAAATTAGAAAAAAAATGTATTTACCAAGAAAATAAAAGTAACAAGCGTTGTATCAGAAAGCTGCTTAAAGAGAAACATGTTTATGAAAAAATTGTTTTAGTAGGTCAATTAAGAAAAAAATATTTATAAAAATCACTTTTGATAGAAAAAGTATTACACGATTAAGTAGAGACTTATTTGTAACACATTATTTAAAAGGAGCATGTGAGGAAAAAAAAATTCAAAAAAAGAACATTGAAAAAATGACAATATACACAAGCCATTGGGAAAAAAGATAATTGAAGTAAACATTTGAAAAAAATTATATTAACAGAAATAAAGTAAGGAAAAAATATTATGAAAAGACACATCATAAAAAAATAAATTGTGTGGGAGTTTAAAGGAAAAAAAGGCGTGGGAAGCAGAAAAAAAAAAAGTGAAAAGAATTAGAAAATATAACACAAGAAGAGCAAACACATGAAAGTAATAATGAGAGATTGACACATAGCTAAAGAGGATAAAACCTTTTTTTTTGACTTTTTTATGTATGTAAAGATAAGACGGATTGAAATATAAGTTGTGTTTAGAATTGATCTCATTTTTATTTTTTATATTTTTTGAGAAAGAAAAAATAAAAAACGTTTTTAAAATGGTGTTTGATACAATAAAGATAAAAAATAAAAATGAAAATAATTTTTTAGTTTAGTATAAAATGAAAAAGAAATAAAAAATGACTTTTATTCATTTTTTATTTTTTATTTTTGTTTTCTCCTCTCTCTCTCAGGAGAGAAGGAGGAAGAGAGACATTAATAAATTTTCTTACACTAAAAATTATCTCTTGATAAAATTACTAAATGTATTTTTAAAAATACTTTCCGCCTGATTGAAAACGTTTTAATTTTCATATTCATACAAAAAATAAAATTATTTCAGAATAAGATCTAAACACGTCCGTAACATCCCAAAGTCCCACTCCAGCTCGCCCAAAATCCAATACCACCAGATTAAACGATCTTTGGTATTTTTACTTTTTAGTATACTTCAAATTTAGAAACTCAATTAATCAAACTAACGATCAACTATATACACTGTTAAACTGTTATTTCGTATTTTTTGAGTGTTGATCCAATTTTTTTAACTATATTGTTCGTTTAATCTAAACTACTAGATAGTTTTAGAACGTTGATCAGGTGTTTGGATAAAATTTTGCTCTCGAGTATACTATCTTTTTGCAGAATTATAATACTATTTATGTATATATGCGAACAATTGATTAACATACACATATTAAAGAACAAATACATTTGTCCTACGTGCTCTGTGTGTGTGTGTATATATATATATATATATATATATATATATATATTTGTACGTGCTTGTATTTTTTTTTTAAATTGTTTCCGGTTTCATTATTCTTTTCTTTTCTAAATTTATTTGGTTCAGGGATTCGAATCATGTGATTTGAATCATTTTCGATTTACGTGTATTTTTTGTGAGAGAAATCACTGTAGCAAACCACGAATCATGATTCGAATCGGGGGATGAATCTCCCAACCAAACATCCCCTTAGAGATTGGTCGCTGCTGCGCCCGTATGTATATTGAATGCATGCACCATATTATATGGACAGAAATTTGGCAAAGGCCTGCGAGTTTAGAAAACTCAGTAAATTATTGGGGCTAGCCTCAAATTAATTAGATAATATATATATATATATATATATATATATATATATATAAAAGACAGACTAGTCCTATATACACATTTACTCACTCACTCACATTATTTGACAAGTACTGTTCACATCCCAATAGGATCGCATCTTTTAAATGTTTTTTTGGGTCCTTTTATACTGCCGGGGTACTTTTTCCCAATATCGTGGCAAGAGATATGAAATTTGTGAAATTTTATGTTAAAATTTGTAAATTTAAACGATAAAATTGTAAACTTGAATGATAATTTTTGAAATTTTAAATTTTATAATGAATCGTTCGAGTTTATAAATTCTAATGTAAATCATCATAAAATTTAAATTTCATAAATTATCGTTACTTTACGTAAAATTTTATAAATATTGTATCTTTCGACACTGTGCTGAGAATATTCTCCCTTACAGCATAAAAAGAATCTGTTTATAAATCATAGATTGACTTCAATATACGTTATAATTATTCAAGTACTAATGATACGTACATGTCAATCTTAATAGTTAATAATGTTAAAACTGAACAAATTTCTGGTCGAGCATCAAAGTACGTATCGAGCCATGCTTCCATGAAGTAATAATTTGTTATATATAATTGCAAAGACTATCATTCTTAATTCATACATACATATATACATAGATACATATATATATATATATACATATACATATATAGATATATATATAACTGTAAAACAAAAACAGCAATGCATATTCTATATATTTTTTCTTTAAAGAACTGAAGATTTTCGATCATGTTAGGGGATAAAAAAAGTTCATTTGAAAGTTATCTAAGCTAGCTAGCTAGCTAGCATGTTGATTGACTCCAGAAGAATCCAATAATCTTCCAAGAATCCCACATGGGTCAACGACACAAACGTCCAGCATTTACATAAACTAAGACAAAATATGACCGTATATACAAACAAACATATGCATGATTGAACCTGCACGGAAAAAAAAAAAAAAAAAAAAAAAAGGTGGTCTGTGAATGATAGAACCTTTTTATTTCAATTATAAATAAATAAAACCTTTTCAATTCAAAACCAAATTAGCTCTTAAAAAGCTGTAGGGGACCCTCCAAGCATGGCAACGTCTAATACGACCAAAAATCAGCAGTCGTTTCTGACATGTCAACGGACCACCCTCGGCTGGATCATGATGCCGGCAGTACAGCTCGTTGACCTTCCATATGCACCATATACATTTATAAATGTATGTCTATATATGTTATGATTTACATGTATGTATGAGAAGAAATCATTTTGACTTTTGAGATATCTAGTACATGTTTCTGCGACAACTCTTTTCGAATCCCCACCAGAGAGACAGAAGATAAGAAGAGAGAGAGAGAGAGAGAGAGAGAGAGAGAGAGAGAGAGAGAGAGAGATGAGGATTTATCAGAAGCACCATAAGTTGTATGTGAGTCTGGAAGGAGGGTTTTTGGTGTTAAGGATCCCCTCACATTTTCAAGATTGTTACAATTTGGTCCTTTTCTTGCGATTAATTTATGAGCTTTTTCTAGTACTTTTGGCCCAAAATTATCATAAAACGGACATTAACTGAGTACCTTTGAATATTTGATATAGTGTTGTACCCTTTTTTATGTTCATTTTTTGTTAATATTCAAATACTTTGTAATGAGATTATTTATGCATAAGACTCCCTATATAACACAATGAGAGTAGCATATTTGTCAAATATATGATTAGGAAAGCTACAATTCCCTACACCATATAATTAAGAAATTATCACGTGCCTTTTAGTTTAACTAGACGAATATCAGAGAAGAGGCCACACCTTTATCAATATCGATCATTACTCGAGTTATATTATTCTCTGAAGATTTTATAATCTTTTTTTTTCTTTGGGTTTTGTAGATGTTAATTAGTATGGCTTTGAACTTTATTAATTGACGCTACAACAACTGGTCGCTATATATATATATATATATATATATATATATATATATATATATATACTTTTCTGTTTAGCTTTTTAGTCCCGAAATTTATTTATTTATAGTTATTATCCCTAATCATAGGCCAAGTCTCCAATCCGGTACCGAACTTGAGTGACAATTATATATATTTTTTTAAATATGTATATTTTCTTTTTAAAACGTATATATTTTTTCTTAAAATATATATATTGTATATTTTACCATAAAAAATGTACATTTTTAAGTAAAAATATATAAATTTTAAAGAGAAAATATACATATTTTAAAGAAAAAATATACAAATGTCCAGAGACAATTCCCCTAATCATAAAACTAATCATGACCGACTTTCAAAATTTACATACACATATGCATATTGAGTACTGCCACAAATTCTTTTCACGACTAATCGTGAAGACTTATAAAAAAAAAAAAACGAAGAAACTAGATCAATTGTAAATTTTGTTTATTTCTTGATGAACCAAACGGAGAATAATATATTCCACATATATTACATATATATGGGCATGCATCGATATATACTAGCGGTGAGACAAGAGCTAGCTAGCTGACACATCATATATTCTAATCTGATCTTCAGCTATATATACATATACATATATATATATATATATAAAAATATATGTCATGATCGTCACATGTTGCTGTTTGCGTGGATGAAACTGAATATTTGCTGAACCGAGCCCGCTATATCTTCAGCGCTAAACGTTGAATCACTTGTCACCTGCTCATCATATACACCACAATACATTCTTAAGTGTATATAACACAAACATCAATATATTCCATACAAAGTTTGAAGCACATATATTATATACACACATATGTATACCTTGACATTGAAGGAATAAAGAACAGTCTGTTCAATGGTGGTAATGTTAGTATGGAGGATATTAAACTGCAAATCCTCTAAAGCAGCAATCGTCTTGATGAGCTGACCGGGCCTTCTCCGAGACAAGATCTTGATCATGGCGTCAAACCCTAGCAGCTTCACCTCCACATCGGCCAAGCACGACTTGTTCTCGGCGGTCTCTTCCCGGAGCCCGCCGGTCTCAAAGTCCATGAACTTCATCTGATCATTGGGAAGAGGCAAAGGAGGAAAAAACGGAGGATGAGCCTGCGCCGCCTGAGCCACATTCATGCCGGAATCAGGCCCTACTTGCCGCGGAGCTGCCTCGCCGAGGAGTCTTCGCCTTTTCTGCGATTCCAAACACTGAAGAAGCTGTTCCAATTCCCTCACAAACTCTATAGCTCCACCAATTATTGAAGCCTGATCTCCCTACAAAATTTTCCCAAAAAAAAAAGAAAAAATCAAACATAAAAAAGATCAAAAGTTTCCGATGTACAGTAGAATAGGCAAAATAGTTTTTTTTCTTTCATAGAATATATAAATGATGAGAGAAGACAACTAGCATAAGAATAACTACATATTTTTGAGATACGTACTCTTTGGACATATGAGCCGGGCATGAGGGATCTGAGCACTCGTAGATGCTCATTCATTTGCTTTCTCCGGTTCCTTTCGACCGCGATGTGTGTCATTCTCTGGCTCTCAACTTCTTCACTGCTCTTGATAGTCCTCGGCCTTTTTCTCTTGTTCTTATTTGGTTGATCAGACGTTGTAGGGTTCTTCTGATTATCAAGATTTTCGCCAAGAAACTGTAGCTGCACCGAGTCATGATCTTGATCTTCTCTCGCTATCGCCTTACCTTTCACGACAGTCATCGATTGACAAACGTCATGATCTTCCGGCGGCCGAACAACATCAAGAGATTGGTGATGGTCGTGATCCTCTACGATATTCCTGTCGTTTAAGACCGGAAACTTGAGGAAATAAACCGGGTCCATTCCGGATTGATCATCATCTTCTTCTTCTTCTTCCGGAATCTTGGTTTGGTTTAAGGCCAATTTGGGCCCGAAATCGGCAAACTGCATAACATCAGCAAAGCTCAATTGCGGCTGTTGTTGTTGTTGGTGGTGGTGGTGAGGATTGTTCAGCAAGTAATTGACCATTAATCCCTCGTTGTTAATGTTGTGATGATCTGTATTAGTCTCGTGGATGTGGGACTTCATGAATTGTTGTTGTTGATGATGAGGGTGCTGATCTACGGTGTAATCGAGCGCTACGAGATTCGGCGGCATCGGAGCCTGCTGCAGCGGATCATAGTTAGGTTTATGGAAACAACATGGTGATGATGACGAAGAGAAATCAGTTTATTGCAAAAAAATGGTGCATATACAAGAAATAATTGTGTGTTTTTGTGTGTGTGTGTGTGTGTATTAATTGTTATATACCGAGTAGTTATCGTCTTTCTCCATTTCTATGTGGCTAGCTGCATGTAATGACAAGTTTTGTTCATGTATGGACAAAACTTGAGATGAGATTTAGACCTTTGTCTGGGTCCTCCAGGTTAGAACTATATTATATACCTGAAACATGAAATTACATTAGTCAAAGTAAACGTAACAAAGTTACTAGAAACAATTAAAAGGAAAATGTAAGATATGATTAAAAAGATCCAAATAAACGACTTTAAACTTGAATTACATAAAGGGTTATAGAGGCTATATAAGAAGAAAAAAGGATACACTCCTCAATAACCAACCTGAATATGCATGTAAGGAAAAGAAATAGTGAAAAATTTAAGAGTGGGGGGGATATTTGGTAATTTGAAGATTTATGGAGGAGTAGAGAAAAATGGGCAAGGAAGATGGAGGTTTTGGAATGGAGTGCTACAGGGTAAGAGTTCTCTGATTATGTAATGGTCCAGCTTGCCATAATAGAGAGAGAGAGAGAGAGAGAGAGAGAGAGAGAGAGAGAGAGAGAGAGAGAGAGAGAGAGAGAGAGAGAGAGAGAGAGAGGAGCCAGTTGATTAATATGGAGGGGTCACAGTTTCACCTCACTTTTCACCACCTTTTATTAATTTGTGTCACAAGCCAACAACGCTCTTGCAAACCCATGACTCTTATTAAGGCTGATTTTATCATTTGAACTTTCAAACTTTTGAAGATTAGAAGATCCATGCACCATGTTTCTTTAATCTCCCATATTAATTGTTCTTTTCAATTGGTTTATCTTTTTCACTTTTTCAAATGAAAGCACGTGAACATCTTAACCACGAGTATACGTATATCTCACTAACCGAATCCCCATTTAATGTACAAGTGCGTATGTAAATTTGTATTTTACTCTGTTTTTCTTTCATGAGAAAATATAAACCCCTTCATTTCACTGATTTAAATTTAAAATTTGAAATTTAAAATTTTGAAACAGTTCTAATTTTTTGTTTATAAAAATTAAAAATCTCGAACGAATTAAACATGCTCATAATCAAAGCTAATTAATATAACCCCAAATTCTTGTGGAGAGGAGAGGGGCGAAAAACTAAGCCCAAAACTTGTTCAAGCCTAAGATTAGATTATCAGAAACAGTCACATTTAACTTTTTTGACTATAGTAAAAAATTCTCACATAAAATCATATCTCAACTCAAATTAAAAATTTAAATCAACGAATTAAACATGCTCATAATCAAAGCTCGAATGCTAATATAACCCCAAATTCTCGTGGAGGAGAGGGGCCAAATCACAGCCACGTAAGCCCAAAACTTGTTCAAGCCTAAGATTAGACTCTCAGAAATAGTCACATTTAATTTTTTTACTATAGTAAAAAATTTTCACATAAAATTATATCTCAACTCAAATTAAAAATTTGAATCAGCGAATTAAATGGGCCGATAATGAAAGCTCGAATGCTAACATAACCCCAAATTCTCGTGGAGAGGAGAGGGGCAGAATCACAGCCATGTAAGCCCAAAACTCGTTCAAGCCCAAGATTAGAAATGAGTCTTCTTTATGAAAAAAGAGATTAATATGAATGAACCGTCTCATTATTCATTAATATTTTTTTATTGAAGTAACTATATTAATTTAAAAATATTAATTAATTAAGAGTAAGAGGTAAAAATTCAGTCTCATCTAAGGTAACTTCACTAAATTTCTCTATTTTAAACGCTGGGATAACTCTTGCTTTTATTTTCAAAAAGTACAAAAAGAGAAGTATAAATTGTGGCTTTTTAATTACTATTTGAGCAATGCATGAAAAATTACATTTAATTTAATTTTGAATGAGCTTTTAAACCTATTTAGTTAAATAAATCTAAACTTTTCTTATAAAAGGTATATGCACTGAAAGTCAGTTTTTAGCGACGACAATTATGGTCGCTGAAAGCGTTGGGCGAACCCCCTTCTTGTGTCCTTGTCGTTGTCCAAGGACCTCTGTCGCTATCTCCTCCTGAGTTGAAGTTGCAGAAGATGAACCCTCATTCGTCTCCATAGCTGCCTGCATTGCCAGATTGTACCAAAGCTACATCTCAAGCTAGACATACATTAAAAAAAGATAATGGGCCCACTCATTTAAGTAATTCGAGTTTAGAATTTGAATTTTGCTGCAGTAAAAAGCTCTCAGAAACAGTCACATCTAACTTTTTTACTACAGTAAATAGCTCTCACATAAAATCACATCTCAACTCGAGTTAAAAACTCGAATCAGCGAACTAAATAGGTCTAATATGCATCAATTAAGTGTTGTAGACAAAACTTATGTTAAAACATGAGACATGGTTCTTTAACTTGCAAATTCGATCTCAACCGCATCGCTAGCCCATTCGTGCCCCTCACAGTAGTGCGTATGCTGGAAGTTTTTGATGATATCTCTCCCTTGTGACACAATGATGAATTTAGAAATTATTAAGAATGAAATGTAAATATTTAATTAAATAAATAAGACATTATATGCAAACTTACATACTTGTGTCAATGTTAGACGAATGATGTTGATCCCTGATAACTGAAATACTTTGAATGTTTCCTATTCACCGAGTTGATTACCGACTTTTTCTTTAGTATAAATAATATACAAATATTTAAGTTAATAATTTTAAATTTATCAATGTTAAATATAAAGTAAGATAGAAAGAAAATAAATGAGAGAGAAATACTAAAAAGTCATTAGAAACATAGTGTTCACAGTACTTTTCCCAGTCTTGATCAATGTGGACCGTCTGGGGACAAGAGCGATGGGCAAGCTCATAGTTTCCTAAACTGTCCAAAACGTGATAATTCAAGTTTGGTGAGCCACTCACCTACTCTCGAACGGGTGCTAAGGCAAAACATGCAATATGATAAAGAAAAAATATGGCACACACGTACGAAATTTTAGTAAGGTAAAGTTAGAGTTAGTGTTAATAAATTTCATAGTATGACATTTGTTTAATTATTTTTTACGATACTTTTTATTATTTTATTATTTTATACGTCATTAATTAATAAATATTATTACATAGTTTTTGTTGAACATTACCTTCACTAGTTTTAATTAAATTTTATGACAATACCAATTTTACTCTTTTATTTGTTGTGATATTATTATTTTACATTTTATTTTTACTCAATTTTAATGTAAATATCAAATTTATTCTCAATTATTTGTTCTTATTTTTCAAATATTCTTTACTAAACCACTTAAGATTTTTATTTATTCAAATATATATTTTCAATTTCCTTTTCATGTAACCTAAAACCTAAACAAAAATATCCACCTAAAATCAATTCAATACCAAATTAACTAATAAAATCACTAATAACATCAACCTGTGTACAAATCAAGACTAACATAACTTATTCAATTAACAACACAAATATTTCATAAAAAAATCACTATTAACGTAACCAAATTAACAATACCAATTTAATATTAAACTCCTAATCAACCTAACCTACCACAACAACATCTCAGTTAACAAAATCACACAAAATTAAAAACACAAAAAACTCACAACTAATCACCACAAAAACGGGGAAATTGGTTTTGGGCAATGTCAGCTACCACCGGCGGTGACTAACTCCAGTGACGGTGTCCAAAATTCTGGCCAAATAAGATTTTGGGAAATTTGGGTTTTTCAGACTTTTGGGTTGAAATTAGGAGAAATTCCAAAATAAAGGTGGTTAGGGCTGATTTGATTAAGAAATTGGGAAGAAATTGGGGTGTTTTGGGGTGATGGAAGAAGAGAAAAAAGAAAAATGAGAAAGAAAGGGTTTGCATCCTCGGTTTATATGCAAACCTTTTTAGTTGCGACGTCATTAAAAATTTTGGCATGTCAGGGCAACATTTCAGCGACAACAAATCATCGCTAAAAGTCCCCAAAAACTTTTTAGCTACCCCCTAAAAACGATCCTTAGCGATGACAAACGATGAAAATTTCCCAAAATTTTATAAGTCTACCAAATAAAATTTGAGCCCTTTTAGCGATGGCATTGTTGTCGCTAAAAAGTGTGAAACTTTTCCAAAAAATTTCCAAGCCCGCTAATATTTTTGGGGACTATTAGTGATGACAGAAGTCGTTGCTAAACTCTAGCTCTAATTGCGTAATTATGATGCTACATTTCCTGGGGGTCTATCTAAGTTGTCGTCGCTAAAGAGGTGTTAACTAATACGGAATTTCTTGAGGTTTTATAGTTAGAGCGCAAAACCATATAGCGACGACTTGTTGTACTTTCTGACACCGCTTATAGCGACGACTTATCATTGCAATAAATCCTCCTTTTGTCGCCATAAATTAATGACTGAGTGGGTTTACAAAGGAATGACTAGCTTCTTTAGCGACGACTTGTTGTCACTGTTGGTGACAATTAACGATAATAGTTGTCGTGGCTAAAAAGGTCACCGCTAAAGGCCGCGAATCTAGTAGTAATGTAATACAAGGGACATGTTAAGATAGCTTTTGCTTTTGATCACATACGTTTGCGTCACATAATTACTAATCGACCCTAGTTTGGGATTCATCATTGTGATGGGTCCGTTGGAGAAGATGACCTCAGTGTGACGAACACGATCGAGGATTTGAGTTGCCGTTTGTGGTTCCAAGGAGAAATAAAAGAGGAAGAGGGGGAGAAGAGATATGGGTGTAGGGTTAATTCTGGGATTTTAAAGTGTTGTAAAAGTTAGTATCAGTATGACAAATAATTGGTGCAACACGTGAAGAATGAAAATTAGTATCAACGCACAATAACATTAAATTTTACTGTAAATGGCGGTGAGAAGAGAAAGATATATCATATATTAAAGTCCCGTTTATTTCATCGATTTGAGTTTAGATTTCAGATTTTATTAAGAAGAAAAAAGTTTTAAAAAATAATCACATCTAATTTTTTTATTATATTTTACTTTCACCGGTCATTTTCTGTGGCATACATGTTATAATCTATATGATGGATATAATATCTTATTAATGTTTATGCATTTTTTGCAGTTGCTCTCGATAGGCAGCCATGAAATAATTATAAACATATGGGTTTGTTTATCCATCATATGTTGCTGAAAATATTAAGTATCTGAGTCATTATCGCTGTATAAAAATATCATGATATTCATGTATTATTACTTTTTTAGGTCACTTTGTTTTCTCTGCACATTTCTTTATTTATTTAGTCAGTTACGTGTCTATATTTTCTCACACTCCCTATCATTTACTACCTCATTTTCTTACTACGGCATCCTTCATTGTCCTCGACAGTTCCTTAGTCGATATTCGTCCTTCACACTTGAAGCACTACTTCATATCGACCTCTTTTTTATTACTTCTTCAACTCTGGATGCGCACACATATCTTTATTTGATGTATTTCGTTTCAATCAGTTCCTTTACATGGCAATAATCATTGTAATTGATTTTGACACATACATCTTATACAATTTGTCAAAAAACTGCTGCTAATATATTGTCGCTCTCTCTATTTGTACTTGACCTATCTTCTATGACTTAAATTTGTTAACAATCAGATTTGATTGTTTACCTTTTATTATCTACTGCAATGCACGGATAAACAGTTAGTGTTCCATAAAATTAGTTGAGGTACAAGATGGTCTAAACACCTACTGGTTGTTGGTTGACAATAATAATAATAATAATAAGTAAAGCGCATTATTTGACTCTAAACTATTCATTTTTTTAAGGGCATTGTTTGACTCTAAAGTGTTTTTTTTTTTTTTTTTTTTTTTTTTTGGGCATAATAGATCATGAGCTTTCATTTCTAGCAAATTGCATCATGAACTTAAAATCAGTAACAATTGAGATTTAATAGCTAACGAACATTATTAAATTGACAATTTAAAATATAAAATTTGCACATAAACAATAAAAATCGTCATTTTTAAATCATGTCATATATAAATATCCTGTTTATAACTGTCAATTTGATAATGTCCTATTAATTTTAAAATTAAAAGTGCATTTGTCAAAACTGACCGTTTGGAGCTTGTTATACAAAAAAAAAAAAAAAAAAAAAACAATTTAGAGTGAAACATTGCAATTTACTAAAAAAAGAAAATAAAAAATAATAAAAAGTGTTGTAAAAGTCAGTATCAGTCTGACAAATAATTGGTGCAACACGTGAAGAATGAAAATTAGTATCAACACACAATAACATTAAATTTTACTATAAATAGAGATATTTCTCACCGCCATTAATATACCTTTTGAGTTAAGATGTGATTTTATGTGAGAATTTTTTATTATAATAAAAAAATTAGATGTGATTATTTTTTAGAGTTTTTTTTTTTAATAAAACATAAATTCTAAACTCAAATCGATAAAATAAACAGAGCCTTAATATATAATATATCTTTCTCTTCTCTATATCCACATATCTCCATAAAATTTCTCATTAGTTTTATATTTTTAGGCCTTGTTTATTTTAGTACTTAAGTTATGATTTAAATTATATTATTATAATATTTTTTTATATAAATTTAAATTTAATTTTTTTATTATAATATCTTTTTCATACATATATAACTCATATTATGATTTAAGTTGTGTAAATAAACAGCAAGCAAATCTTGGTTCATGACTCGTGAGAAGGTCGCAAAATTACTTGTTCAACCCCAAGCACAGACATTTCTTAAAATTCCATTTTTGGCCCCCACTGTCAACTATGGCACGAACGAGTAGCCACACCATCCACTCACGCGACACGACTCCCAACTCACCCCTCCCTCTGCCACCATTTCCGATCTCTCTCTCTCTCTCTCATTCGCACATCTGCATTCTGCATGGCTTACCAAACCTTCCTCCCCTAACCCATCCTAGAATTTTCAGCTGTATTCTGAATCCGATCCAAAACCCCTTTCATTTTGGTCCTCGATTCCCCTATTTTCTCCTCGTAAACATTGAAATCAAGCCTCGCATTCTTCTCGTGTTTCCGAATTGAGCTAATTCTGTTGCTCGGTACACCTGAGTGATTGTTCGGTTAGTAGGGCCTTTTTTCCCCATTCTAAATTCTTGTTTTGAGCTTGAATTTCGGTTTGAATTCACGAACCAACTCGAAAGTATGCTTGCATTTTAGGTTTCGGGTTCCAGCAATTTACCGGCTTTATTTTACGAGTTTTCTTGTTGTTGTCGTTGTATATATCCTTAATTGAAACTATGCACTTTTGTTTTTATCTTTTTTGATTTGGGCTTGTAAATTTTTTTTTTTTTTTATTTATTTTATAAAGTGAATATCACTAAAGAATTGACTTTGGGCTTTTATGTCATGTTACTCAAGTGCATTAGCTCTTTCATGGGTCCTTTAGCCTATGGAGTTAGGAATTAGGATAGATGAAATTTTCACGAGTTAAATTTATATGTTGGTATGGTAATATCTAGAAAAAAATTTAATTCATAATTGAACAGTTATTTTTTGCTATAGCTTTAACTTTTAAATGGTACCGTCTTTAAGACTGTTTTTTACTTCTGGCATGGCTAAGAGCGGGTCTTGTTATCAATCTCAAGTTTCAATTTTTCTTTACTGACGTCCTTTCATGTTCTTATAGCGATCCGATATTTTTCGCGTTTGGATTATTGATAAATACAATAGCTTAAATTGTTTTAGTTTATTGGTTTTGTGCTGCAGTGACGAGGTGTTTAGAATGCAAGAAGTTGTAATTTCATTCAAGGATATTAGTGGCAAGGTAGCTTTGAATGAGAATGAGACGGAGAATGGATCGGATTGCCATGAGGTTATAAAAGCCCCTGAAACTGGAATGGTGTTCGACTCGTTGGATTCCCTTTACGAGTACTATAGACAATATGGTAGACAAGAAGGCTTTGGAGTTAAGAAGAAAACGTCACGTCCTTCGCCTTGTGGGAAATTGAAATTCATGTCTTTGTCATGCAACCGCGCAGGGAAGTCAATGTCTCATAAGCAAAATTACCTGACTCCAAATCCACTAACGAGAATTGAGTGCAAGGCTAGAGTTAATGCTACTATGTTTGAAGATGGAAAGTGTAAGATAAATTCTGTTGCACTCATTCACAATCATGAACTGAGTCCAAGTAAGTCGCAATTTTATTCATGCAATAGGGAAAAAGTTATAGGTGTACGGAGAAAACTCAATGATGAAACAGTGATTGGCGCGAGGAACACTCATCAATCACTTGAAGTTGGAGGTTGTGATGATGTCAAATTACTAGAAAATGATTGCGTGAGTTACCCGGAGAAAGGAAGTTGGCTGCAATTTAGGGCGGGAGACGCTAAAGCAATCCAGGACTATTTTGTTCGTATGCAAATCAAGAATTCGAATTTCTTTTATATGGTGGATTTGGACGATGATGCTCGGATCAATAATGTGTTCTGGGCTGATGCAAGGAGTAGGGCTATGTATGAAGAATTCGGTGACGCAGTTACATTTGACACAACATACTTGTCAAATAAGTATGAATTGCCCTTAACATCTTTCATAGGGATGAATCATCATGGGCAGCCAATCTTGCTTGGATGTGCATTGCTATCAAATGATGACCCTGCGACATTTCTGTGGTTGTTTAAGACATGGCTTGCATGTATGTCTGGACGAGCCCCGACTGCAATAATCACAGATGAACACAAGTCAATGGCAAAAGCAATTGATGTTGTTTTCCCCAACACTAGACACCGTTGGTGTTTGTCACAAGTAATGAAAAAGCTACTAGACAGCCTAAAGGGTTACAAAACATATGACCACATAAAAGCAGCAATGCAAGATGCTATTTATGATTCTCTGACAAAGCAAGAATTTGAAGAAAGCTGGGAAAGAGTTGTTAAAGACTTCAATCTCCGTGATAATTCACGGCTAAGTAGCTTGTATGATGAACGGAGTCGTTGGGTTCCTGCTTTTTTGAAAGATGCCTTTTGGGCCGGAATGTCAACAGCACAACGAGATGAAAGTTTAAGTCCTTTCTTTAATGGGCGTGTAAACTCAAAGACGACATTAAAGCAATTTATTGAAGAATATGACAAGGCATTAAGAAACAAGGTTGAGAAGGAACACCTCGCAGATTTTCAGTGTTTTAGCACATGGATCCCCTGTGTGACCCTTTTTGAAGTAGAAAAACAGTTTCAAGTGGCTTATACTAATACGAAGTTCAAAGAATTCCAAAAGGAGTTGACAGGGAAGCTTTATTGTGAAGTCTCTTGTGTTGACGAGAAGGATGGAAGATTTGATGTTGCTGAGGTTGTATTTGTTGGAGAAAAACGTAAACAAATCCATTTCAGTGTTCAGTTCAATGTAGAAAATCGGGAAGTTCAATGCACTTGTGGCTTGTTTGAATTTAAAGGGATCCTATGCAAGCATTCAATCTCTGTTCTCATGAAAATGGAAATCATAAATGTTCCAGAAAAGTATATCCTGCCAAGATGGAGGAAGGACTTAAAAAGATGTCACATGCGGGTTAAAGTTGGTTATTATGATGACTGGACTAGCAATCATGAGGCACAACGATATGAGAAGCTACGAAAGAAATTTGATGAAGCTGCAGATTGGGCCGTTTCTTCTGATGATAAATTAATGATGCTGTGGAATTGCTTAGATGAATTTCAGACGAGTAAAGCAAAACCACTTGAGGGATGACTACTGCCTCTCTAGAGAGCGACTGCTACTGACTAAATGAACTCCTGGTGCAAGTTGTGAAATTCTTGCTGATTTTTCTGGGACGGTCTGAATATTCGATGGATGCATTAATATCATGGTACTGGCTCGTGATTGGGATTAGTAATATTGGTAAGGCTTTTATCAAATTTCTTCATGGCTCACATTTGTGATTTATTCAAACTGAAACTCACTCGTGTTTCTGCTTTGGAATTTGACAGTTGCTGCATAGATTTAATAATCTACTCATTGTCCAGGATCATGGGGAGTGGCGAGGCAGTTGCTCAGAAGCAAGAGAGTATTTAAGGAACATGTGGTTGTATATACTATTTAACCAAAATCTTAGGTTTTAGAAGTTCTTGTTTTGGTGGTCTGCTACAGATTCAGGAGTATCAGTATATTGGACTCTCCCCGCCCCCTGTTTTTGTTTTTGTTTTTTGTTTTTTGAATTGAAGCCTGTTTTTCATCGCCGGAACCACGCTTTTTATTCTCAAAAACTTTTGACCTTTGGTTGCATGTTACATTTGGCTACTATGGATCATCTCAGCTGTAAATAGACCGTGTGATGTCATTAACATGATCTTACCATGTATATCAATGCGGATGGTTCCTTTTGACTTCTCTAATCCTCAAACACCCGGTGTCTTTCTTGCTTCGTATATTCGATATCCCACTATTATCTTCTTCATGGTACGTCCTTTATTCTTTTATGCTTTCTGAAGCCCTGTTTGCTTTTGCAATGCCCTCTTACTCGATATTGAATGAAAACGTTGGTAAAGATTGCTTCATTGGTTGAGCTTTTTCTTCGGCTATATTTTTGGTACTTCCTGGTCAGTTTCTGTTGTAGGCTGTTAATATCAGGAATTGCCCTTTGTATATGGAACAAATAAAGGAGGCATCAACAATGTTGTTTGTGCATTAGAACTGGACTATGGAAGGATATTATTAGCATAGCTGCCAACTTTGCTGCATCAGATATTCAGATGTAAGTAACAATGTTCAGAAATGCTGTAGCTTTGGCATTTGGTTGTGCTTGCACTCTCAGTGGGAAAAAGGTTTCTGTTCTCTTGTTTCTCGTTTGCTCTACTCTCAGATCAATCTATTTGCTGTTCTCATAATCAGATGAATTTAACTTATCACCGAGCATTATTTTTGACCTTTTTTCTTTTTCATGCTATTCTCAAGAGCAATTAGATTTTCTTCGTTGCAATTTCAATCTTTTTTTTCCCTGAATTTATTTTAGGTTGGGAGGCTTCTTAGCTAAGACTTTTCCACTTGGTCAAAATCAAATGAGTGCAACATTTCAATATTCAAAGACAGGGCAACATGAATGTGGGTTAAAAGGTTCACATTTTCAGTATCAGATGAGAAATACAATCCTAAAACCAGAAATTCAACGTTCACGTGATACAAGTGATCTTAAGCTTTGCATATTTTAGAACAGATATGTAGAGTTTTAGAAGGTTATATTCCAAGTAAATTCAGAAAAGAAGGGTTTGAACGTTGAGCTTTGAAGGAACTGTTGGAAGGCATTATGTTTAGTAAATTTTATGTTTTAAGGTTTTTCTTTGCATTATATCTGACATCTTAAACAACTGTAATGTTTTTCTTCTAAATAATTAATAATGTTTCTTACCAAGAAAGAAAAAAAAAAAAAAGTCGTTGACCGTTATTGTTCTTATCTTCTTCAAATTTCAAGAGCAGTACTTTAGAGTTGCACTTTGTTTTTTTTTTTTTTTTTAACGGACACCCTCTTAACTTTTCAAATTTAGTAGTTTCATCCTTTTTCAAATTTAGTAATTTCATCTTCTTTTTTTTTTTTTTTTTTTTTTTTTTTTTTTTTTTGCAATTGACTTATTCAACTTTTAAATTTTTACAATTAAGGATCAATCAAAAACGACATCTATTTCTTTGACGATTTTGCTTACGTGATGAACACTTGAGCATCTGTTGAGAACAATGAAGGTCATTTCTCACTCTTGTAGCATCTTTTGAGGGTACTTAACCCATGAAAATTAAGAATTATTTATCATAGTTGATTGTATTTAGATATATTAGATGACTCTGACATCAATATAACCGAACAAATGGGGTGTGAAATTGTCTTTTGCTCCCAATAGACGCTCACCTGCACATCACGTGATCAAAATCGTAAAAAAGAAAAAAAAATTGTTTTCAATTGGTCTTTAATTGTAGAGATTTTAAAGTTGAAGGGTTTAATTGCTAAAAAAAAAGAATATGCACCAAATTGCAAAATTTGAAAACTTGACGGGGTGTCTACAAAAAAGTCTTGTTTATGATGAGAAAAAGTCCAAGGATGGCACAACCAACGTTAGCCATCCTAGATATTGATGGGAATGTTCGTTGAAAGTCCTAAAAGTGGGCTCTAGCTCTCGAACGGGAGCTCGTCCCAGCTCCAGTGAATGTACGAACAGTAAGGTTAGGTATTGGTGTAGTGTCAGGCATTCTAAATCGAGTGGTAGGATGGCAGGAACCAAATGTTCACATTTAATACTCTAAGGGACAATGAGAAAAATAAACCAAAGTGGGATAGGAATAAAAATTAATGGGCAAAGATTTAAAATTAGTTAGTAAATAAACTATTAGAGTGTAAATCTAGATTTATACTCACATAAAATTCCTAAAATGCCCCAATCTTATTTTTCCCCTTCTCTTCCGATACATCCCAGCACCTAATTTTGTTCTCTCCCCCTCCTCTCTTTCTCTCTCCTCAGAATTGATTTGACCACAAATTGTCATCAAGTTGAGAAGCCGACGATGGCAAAAATCGGTGGGAAACTTGGACGACGATCACAGGCATTGTCCTACTCTCCTCTTATGCTCTCTCTCTAAGAACACTGGCGCCGACAAATCTTGAATCGTGAGATCTCACTTTCAGCTCTACAGCAAGTTCCGTTCGAGATTCCGGCGACTTCTTCTTCCTTATCGTCATCGTGGTTCCATATCCAGCAATACAGCCATGAAGTCGTCCATCAAAGATGAGAGATGGAGGAGACGAATAGAGAGAGAGAGAGAGAGAGAGAGAGAGAGAGAGAGTAGTAGTAGTAGTAGAAGGAGAAAAGAAAAATAATTTGAGAAAACTTTAAAAAAAATCCTATAACCAAGGGTAAAATTAGAAAACAAAATATTAGAAGTTGGAAAAGGCCTATCCATTTGTAATCTTGGGTAAACAGGCTACCTACTTCCACAAGTTCAAAAAGTAGGCATATTTACTATAATTTTCCTAGAGATGTAACAATGGATCGGAACTCGTGGGCCGGTTCAGGCCCATCCTGACACAGTGACAGGTTGGGTTGACACGACCCAACTCATAAATATTAGTGGGTTAGGCTGGATCAACATATTGTTGGAAAAATAATGGCATCGAGTGCGCAGCGGAATTTAAAAAATTTTAATCAACGTCAAAGCCAAACAAGAACATGTTCATGATGCTATGTAACATAAATACTAAAGATCTAAATCATACCTTTTGAGATTTCAGAAACAAAGACGTCGACGGATCAAAGCGTTCCCAAAACAACAACCTGAAGAGCCTCAACCAACTGGTCTTCTTTGCTATTCTCGTTTCCACGATCGGTGTGCGGGTGGGCACACTTCGTTTAATCTCCTCTTGGTATTCTTAATCTCCTTCCAATCACAAGAGAGCCAAAGAAAAATTGTTCTTGATAATTAAACAATTTTTCCTCTTGAAATCTCTCTTATCAATAGCCTCAAAAAGTCTCTCAAGTGATCTAATGAGTAATGAGACTTAATAGGCTATTTATCTTTTTTAGGAAGTCATACTTCCGTAACAATTAGGTTTCCCAAAGATTTAATCGCTTTTCGGTCGATTTTGCCACATCAAGACGCAGCGTTCTGGCTTAAACCGGTCGACCGGAGACAGAGACGTTATAACTCACCGGTCGACCGGTCCTTCACAAACCGGTCTACCCACCGGTCGACCCCGGGTCGACCGGACGGTCGACCTGTGGACCGGGTCTACCCACCGGTCAACCTCGTGTCTAGATCGATGAAAGTTGTTTTCTCTAGTTTTTCAACATGGGAAACTTGCATAGAGCCTCGGTTTTGATTCAAGCAACCCAATAGAGAAATTGCCCGATCAAAACAAATCATATAATAGTCTTCCCATATTAAACAACTCTTAAAACAATAATTCAACCAATTTATCTAGAATTAATTTATCAATTAATTCACCCGATAAATCACTCATGAATTAACTTTGAACCTCTTTTACGGAAATAACACAAGTTACCAATATGTAGGAAATACACCGTTCGTTATAGGAAATTAAGTGAGCTAGCAAAGGGACCCGATGGACATTATAAATTTATTTCACAACGCTATTAAACCAACAAGTCCGTTTTTATAAAACTTTTTTTCCACTAAAAGCCTAGAGTTTTCATATACATCTAATTATCTAGTCCATGACTCAATATATTAGTATATCATCCCCATAGGATATCCATAATCGACTTGAGGTCAAGTTTTTTTACCTTCCCGATTACATTTATCTTATGTTCCATTTTTGGAAAAATACTATTCATACTATTACAAATAGTAAACCATTAGATAACACAGAGTAGTCTAATAGCCGAGCGCATATTTTTCCAATCCAATAATGCATAAGAGGATATCATTGACTCTTTATAGGAGCTATGGATTCCACTATCTATGAATAACGAATCTCGACATACACGAGTCATACCCCCAATGTACCGGCAAGCGTACCTTTACATAATGTCGGGATGTCTCCCTTTAGTACATCAAAGGATACAAGTCAAGTATCACGGGTTCATCATCCATCTCGGGATTAAGATGACAACATATAATTAAATCAAAAGTGAATTGTTTTATTCAAACGAAATTATTAATTAAAACAATTCATCTTTGGTCCGATCCAATATAGATTTCAATTAGAAACTATATCAATTTTTATATTTTCAAGACAAGCCGTCTCCGTTTTCAACAATCTTAACATGAATAAAGCGCCCAACTTTATTCCCTCGATTGTGGATCATAAGATTTAGACTATCATCTTTAGATTCTTGTCTTCCGCATGTTCTTCACATTACATGCAAATAAAAATTTAAATGACACATTTTATTTTTTTGTTTTGCTTATCATACATTCAACTATTATGAACATAAAGAGGACAATACATAGATATATGAAATAAACAAATCTTTATTAATAGTCAAAATGTCTCGAAGAAAATTGTTACATTTATTCCTAAGGGCATAAACGCTAACACATATATCAGTCCATGGGTCGGTCCAGCACGGCTCATGAAAAATATTGAGTTAAGACGGGCTTGGGCTGGGCTGGGCCGGCTCGTCTAGGCCCATAATGGGATGGCCCGTGTAAGGCCCATATAGGCCCACAATGGGCAACTTCTCATTTGTTGATGACTTGGAAAATTTGGACATTTCTTATACTCCAGCTGGGAGTAATACGTTGTAATTATGAACAATATTTATTTATTTATTATGTTTTTATCTTTTTTTTAGTACTTTTATATACATCTTATGTATAATTATCTTAATTGTACTTTTTTTCTTTACTAAGATTTTGTCCCACCGGGTTTTTCTTAAAAGGTTTTTAATGAGGCAATTGTAAATAAAATATCATTTTTTATATTTTCATTGACTTTTCAAACTTTTATATTTGTTAGCTTGTTTAAAAATTTAAAAATAAAAAATTTAAAAATTACATGCTTAGATGGGCCCCATCTAAACCCATGATGGGCTAAGATGGGCCTTGAATGGGCCAACCCATTCAAGACCCATGACACGGCCCATCTTGGCTCACGGCATGGCTCAACCTGGCCCACTTAAACTTAGCTCGTGGTGTGGGCTGAGTCGATGTAATTCTTATACGGGCCAGGCTAGGCCGATCCACAAATTTCATGGATTGGGTCGGCCCGACCCACAGGGGCTGTGGGCCTAAGGAGAACGGGCCGGGCTAACTCGTTCTTACATCTCTAAATTTCTCTACTCCTATAGGGGGTAATCACACTCAAACTTGTGATCACAAACCCATCACGGTACTCTAATATTACTGCTAGGCCATATTCGGTGGTCTTTACATTCACAGTTGCTTGTGTGCACTGCATGGGTTAATTAGGCTATCAAAAAGTTACATCTTTAAAAGACTAGAATTTGAAATTTCAAAACCGATCCAAATTACACATGAAATTTTCATATATTTTTTTAATAAATTTTCGTATTAATAGATTTTGAAATAGTAAAGTGTGCCTGCGACAAATTATAATATTGGATACTATCTTTAAGGGTAGAAAATTTTATAATATTTGAATGTTATTATGTTGGACTTAAATGAAAAGTTCTAAAATTAAATGTCAAAATAAAAACTTTTGAGCGTTCAGACTAAATCAAATCGACCAAACAGATAGTAAATGGTTTGGTTCGATTTATTTATTTATTTTTAGCAATTTGCAAAATTTACCCTTGAGAGCGTCTGTATCTAGATTTGTACCCCTCATTTTTTATTAATACCATTTTGTTGTTGGTTTCAAAAATGCTTTTCTATGTGGAAGCGCGTATCTAGCGGATCGTGTATAATAAAAATTTTAATAAACCTTTGAGATACTTTATAGTATATATTAATTTATGTATGAATAAATTAATCAAATTAATTTAAGAATAAATTTACTTAACAAACGATTAGATCGATGACTTGAGTTCTTTGACCATAAATGTTTGTCGCTCTAAGCTTGTTTGGAATACTTAAATTTTCCATATCAATTTCTTGAAACTATGAAGAACGTGTGTGTGGACACACCTGAAATAAAATAGGATTAGCACTCAAAACACTCAAGTCTTCCATGAACACCAATACATACACGACGTGAAACTGGGAATAGAAGAACTTTTCTTCTCTTTTTCTCTCCTTTTCTTTCGGAGGTTATACGGTTGTCAATAGTATATTACACGATGTCTAACAGAAGACGCCTATCTCATAGGGTAAAGGAGAAAAATTGTGTTCGCCAATTTTTTACAACCTCCTATTCATAAAGTACCTCTTAGAGTTATAAAGAAACTCTATCTTATCTTTTAAGATAATGTTTCAAAAAATAGGAGATAATATTTAATTTTAAATCCTATTTAAAATCAAATAAAATTTCCATTTAATTTTGGAACAATTTTCTCTCCTGTTGTAAATAAAATTCGGCCACCACAGGAATAAACTCCATGTGGTTGGCGCCTACTCTAGATAAGGAGGAGATAAAATTTCTCCTTTATCCAGTTGTCTAATTTTGATTCAAATTCAAATTCCAATAAAGTCAAACTTAGTTTAATTTGAATTCCAATTGGATAACATATCAAATAAGTCAACCGGATAACTTAGAGAGTAAGCAACTGAATCATAGAGGAATTCTATCTACTATAAGGTGTGTGACATTTGTGATCTCCATCACATGTGTGTTTTAAAATTCAAATTAAATAATCACATCATTCAATATTTAATTAATTTCTTAATTAATTAATTTTGAATGCTTTACTTTAGAATTCCATAATTCTAAAATTCTCATTTTGTCCTTAGTGTTCTTGTAGATTTACAAGGACGACGCGTAGACTCATGAACCTATAATTCTAAGCTCCAATAGAATTAAAAGTTAATCCACTATAAACTTGGAATTGCACTCTTGTAATTATAGATATAATTTACTTCCAAACTATGAAGTGTCCATTTGATATAGTCATTACATATAGATCAATCCTTTATAAATAATTCATAATTAGAGTCAGATGGAATCCGTTACCCTCTCTAATTACATCTTTATCCTTGAGTATCATTAATTCTCTAATAGATAGTGATTCATAAAAAAAAAAAAAAAAAAAAAAAAATGAACCAGAGTGCTCATACTAATCCAAGTACCAAATCAACACTGCAAGGGAATTATTTATCTACTTCTTTCTCAAGAAGGAATAGATTCCATCTCGTATATTAACATTCTCGGCCCCGCTTCATCATGTCTCCAAGATACAAGGAATAGGATTTAACAATCTCGAAATTCATACTGAATAAGTTAAAAGACAAGAATCCATAAATAGAAGCCTGTTAATAACTCAGGATTGAGATTGCTCTATATATGGCCATCGGTAGAATCAATTCAAATTTTATAATGGACATTATCAGAAATTCATGTTATGTCTGCGTCCCAGTTTTACATAATCACATTATGTGTAATACACTCATCCAATATCTCGTCTTATTGACAATGCGGACAACACCGTTTCATTCTTTATGAGAATGAAATGTATTAGTAATGTTTTAATTAAAGATTCTAAAACTTTAATTAAATTCATTACGACACATTTCCATTATTATCCTTAAATACTATCCTCTCGTATATATAATATTTAAGGTTACATAAATAATCACAGAATTTTTAACTATATTCATAAAATATTGAATAATGCATGCACGTGAATAATGAAATTTCTTATTTATTAAATAAATAATAATATCCTTCATTATATCTCATTCTTTTAGGATACTATTTTCAATATTTGCTAGTATGGTTATTTGACTAAAAATGTTTTTAATTAAGAGTAAATACTAGAAATCCTGATCTATGTATTTTTAAGAGGTATTTGTCTCTTTTCCCCTCTATTTTTTCTCTAAAATAATTAAAGGAAAAATTAGGTGGATGGCCGCTTTTAACCACAACCTTTTAATTAATGGCCGGACTATTTTTTAGTTAAAGGACTTTCTTTGCTAAGTTTTATGGTGATTAATCAGTAATATTTCAATGGTTTCTCACTGATAAATGTTCTATCATTGATTTGGTAATGGTTTAACACTAATAGATTGGTAAATTATCGATTGAAATTGGTTAATCAGTAATTGACATTAATCCAGCAATAACAAACCACCAAGTTAATCTGTGATAAACCATAAAGCAATCCATCACCGATTAACCTTTTCTAAAAACGGTTATCTTTCTAATTTCACAAAACTTGGGTCATACTAAAAAAAGGCTTAAGAAAGGTCATTTGTGTTGAAACCCCACTTACAAGACTGAAAAAACAAATTTTATTTTTAATTTGATTGGTGATTTTCATTGCTAAAGCGACCACCAACCCCTACAAGGCACCTTACGTTTAAGAAATTATTTTAAGCAGACAGGTTCAAACTTCGAATTTCAACATAGAGAGAGATGGAATTGAACAATGGCCAATATTCTCACGACATTTCATTGAATGAGGTGAAATATCACATTTATTTATTATCGCTCATTTGAGTTGAAAACTTAAATTAAAAAGTGAATTCATATAAGAGAAAATACTATAACAAAAAAAAGTTAAGTTTAAATTTTTATGAGAAAAAATACTGTAACAAACACTTAATTTATGATTCGAACTAGCAAAATGAATTATTAAAATTGAAAGAGCAAATTGTGAATAATACATTTTTAAAATTTTGAAATGAGCACCCTTACTGCCAAATAAGAGCTTTTTTCAGGGTTTATGATATAAATGTCTAAATATTAGTATCTAGTTTAAATTGTCAATAATTTCATTTTATTAAGAAACCGTCTACAATTTCATGTATAATAATCCTGTTACCTCTAATTTCAGTCATAAAGATTGCAATTTTGTGAGAATGGCATAAGTGAAATAATTACAAAGGCCAACAACAGTTAGTATAATATATAAATATATTAATTATTATACAGTAACGGATGTACGATTTTATTTTAGTAAGGCACAAATAAATTAATAAAAGATAAAATTAATCTAAAAATAGTGGTTTCACTATATATATATATATATATCTATATATATATATAAGAGATAGTTTAGGTCTCGTCCATTTCATCGATTCGAGTTTTATTACAGTAAAAAGCTTTCAAAAATAGCCACATTTAACTTTTTTACTACAGTAAAAAGTTCCAGAAACAGTCACATCTAACTTTTTTACTATAAAAAAAGGCTCTCACATAAAATTATATCTCAATTTAAATTAAAAACTAAAATCAGTGAACTAAATGGATCCTTAGATTATATGTAAGTAAAACAAGCACTTGTGAAAGGAAATAAATAGTAACATGCGAGGGTTTAGGGGGAGGGGGTTTCAGGGTACGTTAGGTGTTCGTATTTTTTTTTTTTTTTTTTTTCAAGTAATTGATTGGGAATCTAAAGACATAAGAAACCCGTTCACTTCACTAATTTGAGTTTGTAATTCAAGTTAAGATGTGATTTTATGTGAGATCTTTTTACTGTAACAAAAATAATAATAATAATAATAATAAATAAATAAATAAATGTGACTGTTTCTGAGAATTTTTTATTATAATAAAACTTAAATTCTAAAGTCGAATCAGTGAAGTAAACGAGATTAAAAGTAAATTTT
This sequence comes from Morus alba, assembly GCA_012066045.3. Lineage (NCBI taxonomy): Eukaryota > Viridiplantae > Streptophyta > Magnoliopsida > Rosales > Moraceae > Morus > Morus alba. The sequence continues at coordinate 15,682,896 of CP050225.2, read as the reverse complement.
TTTGCTCAATGGGGCACGTGCCCTCACTCTGGGCGCACGCTAAATCAGTCGTTATTATAAAAATTGCAACTTTATGATCATCATTATAATTAATGAAACTGAACAACAAAAAATCTCTATAATAGTGAACAAACTAGCTTGGTACGTGCCAATGGCACGTAAATATATATATTATTTTACAAACCATGATTTATTTTTCAAAGACGATGGTTGCAGCAAGTTAAAAGGCATAATCCACGTATTAGGGGAGGCTTTCAATTCAATTTATTTACGTACTCGATAAATAAGATATACTTATTTTCACACTTATTTAGTCGTTACTTATTATATTTCTATTAAGTTTTGCTACATTAAATGGATTGAAAATTTTTTTTTCTTGAGTTGGAATTTGTTAGTGATAATATATTTTTTTTATACATTGAATGGAAATGAATATTTTTTATTCAATTAGTATAAATGAAATTTTAGATAAAAAATATTTTCTTCCTACATAATATCGTAGTGGCTATTTCTTCTTCAATATAATATTTAATTGAAAATATCAATAAGTTAATCATGTTCCATTATATAGAACAAAGAAAAATATATGAGTTATTTTATTTTTATTTTTTAAATAAGAAACAAATGAAACAAACACAGGAAAAAAATTCCAAAAATAAAATAAAGAGGTTCTCTCATTTTTTTTTTTTTTTCTTAACAATAGCAAGTGATATTTTCATATATGACTAATAGAATGTGTTAAAATCGCATAGATATTGAAGGTTTAATTGTTAAAGACATGGCTCATAATGCAAACATAATAAAAAGAATCATTCTTTATTGGTCTAAAATTAAAAGAAACAAAAGAATCATTCTTAAAATTGCAATTTTTATGTTCATAAACAAAAGAATCATTCTTAAAATTTCTTCCATATGTTCATAAATTCCCTCTTTTATACACAGAATAGTGCTTTTCTATTTTCCTTAAAAAATGCTTTTGTATTTTTCTTTTACTGTCCAATATATGAACAGATTATACAAATTCATTCTAAAACAAACATATAAAAAATAAATAAATTACTATGGACAAAACAAGTTACGTAATGAAGAAAAAAACATAAATAAAAAGCATAAGACAAATAAAATTCATATATACATAAACACCTAAAACATAAGGAATATAATTTTGTAATTTACATGCGTACATGAATAAACAACAAAAAATAAAAGAATTTGTTCAAACACAAAAGGAAATGGAAGAAAAAAAATAAAATTAAAGAAAAGAGAGGGAGAATAATGGGTAACGATTTGTATGTAAAAAGCATGAATATACTCGGCATAATTGGTGTGAGGTATATGCACCTCTTCCTTCATGTGAAAATTGGAACGTGTATTCTATAAAAAAAAAAAAAAAAAAAAAAATCGAATGCCATCAAAACACAGAAAATCTATTAAAAGAATTTAAACACAAAAAAAAGGAAACCACGTAAAAAAAAAAGTCATGAGGAACACTGTTCTTTTAAACAGTAAAAAAAGGGTTCCTAAAGGCACTGTTCTTTTGAACAGTATTGTATAATAATATAATAATAGGATTATAAAATATAAAAAGGTGGAATGTTTGTGTACAATATAAGAATATTACCATTACAATAAAGATTTCAATTTTATGATAATGAAATGTCTATAAATTTAAAAAGGTCAAATGTTTGTGTACAACTATGATCAATTACATCAAACATTTCAACTTATAAACATTTCATAACGAAATACAATAAAAAAAAAAAACTCAAAAAGGTCAGATTTTTATATGGAATATGCAACCATGTTATTACCGTAAAGATTGCAATTTTATATTGATGATTCATTTAAAAAAAAAAAAAAAAAAAAAAGGTACAGAACCTCTCAACCTTACGTATTTAGTACGTAAATTGGTCTCTAAATTTTTGCTCTTGACAATTTAGCCCTCAAACTTTGTAATTCATTATAATATTGGTCAAATTCAAAAGGAAGTTTAAAATTTAGACAGTTTCTTCTATGTGAACATTTAATGAGGTTAATTTTAATCTTTTTGAATCAAATTGGTCCTTCTATACACATCGCAATTGAAAAATTTTGAAAATTGGGGAATCCCAATATTTCTTTCAAAACGATTAAGCCCCAATTTTAAAAACCTTACGTTCATGATGTTCGGGATCATTTCGATGCAAAAAAAAACTAACCTCATTAAGCATTCACACAAAAGAAACCATTCAAATTATTTATTTTGCTTTCAATTTAACCAACATTATAACAAATTTTAAAATTTTAAAGGAAAAGTGCCAAAATTAAAATCCAAAAATAAATTTGCTAAATTCATAAAGTTGAGGTGCATATAAAAAAAGCCTAAAAAAAGAAAGGATCATAACATATATATATATATATATATATATATTTTTTTTTTTTTGCTCAAATGGAAGGATCATAATATTATGAAAAAATAGACAATTTCAAAAATCGAGATCTTAAAATGGACGTAATTACTTCCATTTGCCATAAAATCAAGTTTTCCATGTTAGATCTATAGTCCACTACTATCAACCAAAAACAAAATATATAAAAGACTACAAGATTCGAATAAAATGTTGCTCAACTGAATAAAGAGTAAATGTATGCTTAAAGGTCAACAACAAGAGAGCATCTCTTCCAAGAAAAGTAGTGCATTGAAGCAAAATGAAAAACAAAAGAAAAATAAATGAGCAGCGCAACCTGCAACAGTATTGAAAAGCATTATCCTTGGCCTCCTTCAGTCCCCAGGGTCTTGAGAAAACAATATCCTCAGCCAATGGAGAAGGATTATACAGCAAAAATACATTTGGTTTTCACTCCTCCCAACAAGGCCATAACAGCTACTATGTTCTCCGAACTCCTAACTCTAAAACATAAATGTATAATTAATATTGAGAAACAGTTTACAGATCGACCATAACTGAGGGGAGGAAAGTAGCTGAACATCATGAAATCATATGGCTGCAAATCGAACTTTGGATTTGCCGTAACAACTGGGGCTCGCAGAAGAGTGCTTGCAGTAATTTTGCATAATCCCAATAAGATTCCCACCATCTGTCCCTCACTAAAACCATGAAAATCACACCCAATTGGAAAATGAGGAAAATGAGACCGCAATCAGATTCATGAGGTGAATTCAAAAGGCTGCGGAGGCTGAGGCTCTTCATCAACTGCCATAGTGGAAGCAGAACCCTGCTGTGCTGCTGCTGATCCGCCGGCAGGTGATGCTGTAGACGAGGGTGTATCTGTGAGTGAGAGCACCTCAGGTTCAGTAGGTCGCAAGTCTCTAAGAAGAACAAATCCTGAAGGTGCTAGCTTCACCGGAATGTATCTACTTTCTTCCAGAAATTTGATATATTTCTCTTGAGCAGGAACGACCCTGGCTGGATTAGTCAGAATCTCAAAAGAAGGCTCAGGCTCTGATTTCTTCTCTGAGGGGGCATTATCAACCTGCAGAGAGAGATTGGATCGGGGTACAAAACATAATTATGATGATTGACAAATGAAGGAATGAAAATATCATGGTAATCTATTTGGATCTTCTAATAAGAAAAATGTCATCACAAACCATGATGGTGAACATGCATTATAAAAACTTGGAAATACAAAGCTTTAGCCACAAATTTCCTCGTATGATAAGAAAAAATCAATAAAAGGTCTTTACCATCACTCCTTAAAGAAAATCTGATGACATTTAGCAGATGAACTATAGAAACCTCTAGATAAATGCAACAAAGATACAGAGTACTCAAGAAACAATTAATTCAATTATGAAGCAGAAGAAAGCAGCAATAAGTCGTTTTACCAGCATGGAGTCTCCATCTTTGTCAGCGGATGCTTTGCCTTTTCCACTACTTGCACTAGCAGATGCAGAGTCTGCACCACCCGCCTTCTCAGCATTTGCCTTCTGTTCAGCCTCCTTTTTAGCCCTAGCTTTAGCCTTCACAGACGTTGACAAAACGGCAGTAGGAAGTTTTACAGCTGATGTAGTCGTGGGTACCGTAGTTGGTTTAGGGTATTGAAAAAGTGAAGGTTTTGCATGTGATAGGAACTCAAACCTAGGAACCTTCAAGTCATAGTTCAGTCCAATAAAAGCCGTAGGAGAGAATGCCAAGCTTACAAAATAGATAAGTGGATACCAGTACCAAAACTGGCTGAAAACAGCAAGACCCACAACTGCAGTAATTTTATCATGCTTTGTCTTAGAAAGCAACCTTATGGTGACATTCCTCCCACCAGCATCGAGAATTCCAGAGGCTAAGATGGCTCCCATCTTGCTCATCGTGTCCTCATGCTTATCAAGAATTATTTTCTCCAATTGTCGTCTACAACACCGTAAAATCACAGAACATAACTAACCATAAAGTAATAAAATATAAGCTAGAAAGTTCAGAAGATCTGCAATCGAGTGATACCTGAATGTTCCAACACGAGAATCACTGGCTTCACTGATCTGAACCATGACCATAGCCATTGCAATGAGGGCACCTTGCCGAACGAAATCAACAACATCAGATGTCAACGGCTCTAACAAGGATATAGCTTCACTTAGCCCAGTACCAGCACAAGAGATCCCCACTGCAAGAGCCGCACCATATCGAACATGTGGGTTGTAAGACTCGGATAACAAGGAAACAATTCGAGGTGTCTGCAGTTCATGAAGAAAACAAATGAGATCAAGCAATTTATCTGAACACCGGAGGGAGAAAAACACTCTAGTACCATTCACAATAGTACACGCCTGCAAACATGGGCACATGCATGGAACACATTCATTTGACAACAGACATTGTGAAGAACAAGGACAGCAGGAGAAGAAAGCATAGGATCGGAGATACATGAGAGAACCAACCAGCTCTTGGTCAGATAGCAAGATTTTGGAAAGTAGGAAATCAAGCAAAATGAAATTTCAAGTGACAAAAGCAGAGAAAGGATAATAAAGAATGAATGTCAAAGGAGTGAAAAGAGAAGAGAGTGCAAACCTGCTCAGGCTCGGAATACAAGACAAAACCAAGTGCCAGAACAGCAGTCCTCCTGACGTCATCACTCACATCTGATACAGCAAAGTGGAGCAGCTGGCGGATAGCCTTGTTGTTTGCTGTTCCACTATAGGCCAACGCCAACGCATACATACCACCATAACGTAGTATAGGATCTTGATCCCGTGTCATCTGCTCAATTAATGTGTCAGCTTCTTCTTCTCTTCCATAGACTGTAAGGGCGATTCCCAACGCTAATCCCCTGTAACACACCATCCATGTAAACAGTACTTAGAGAATATAGATCTTGAATAAACACCCACATAAAGAAAACAATTTTACCTAATGATCTTCTCGTGTTGTGTCTCGTGTGCATAAGTAAGCATCTCACTAGCCTTCTCACTTGCAGTTCCAACCATGAGTAAACCCATACTGATGCCAGCAGCTTCACCAGCAACAGCACTGTCAGTATAAAGCACACTTTTAATGTCGTCATAGATGTCCTCATCAGCAGTTCCCAAGGCTGCCAAACCAAGACCCAAGCATGCACCATGTTGAATAACCTGTGCATTAAAATAGCCTCCTGAGGATTTGATGATAAGATGGTATACTGAAGAACAATATGAATTCCAATTAATTAGTAATCACCTCAACGTTGGTACTTCGTAGGCTATCGCGAAGGAATTGCTTGATGCCCTCACCATGGTTGGCATGAATGAGACCCAGAGCATACAGAGCACCACCCTCTGAGTATGGACTGCCACCACCACCAGCCCCACCCTGAGGCAAATAAGGTGCCATCAGTGACCTTCCCTGCTGCAAGTGGCCTCTGTGAATAACACCTAGCCCTGCTGTTGCACTAAATTTAGCCCAATTTGTGGCTCTGCTCAACCAGTCCTGACAATTTGAAGGATAATTTAATTCTTTACGAATTAATAAAAAAGAAATAAAACCAAAAGGGATTGATGAAAGACCAATAATAAGCCTAACTTACGAGGTTCTCTCTAAGAAATGTGTCCACGGTAGTTCCGGCATGCATAATCGCATTAGCATAAATTGTGGCACTGTGGCATACACTATTTCTCATTTCAACAGACTGCTTTATGGTCTTCAAAACAAGTAGATCCGATCTATACATAAATCATAGCCGAAAAATGTAAGATTTTGTTCAATACCCTTCCTTGGGAACCAAATCATATATAATAAACTAAAGGTAATCAAAAAATATTAATAGGAAATGACTGCCTCACTTGTTGTGACTGTACAAAAATTGTAAAGTCAACTTTATTGATGTCTCCCCTGACAGAATTCCTTTAATTTTTGTCAGCCTCTCAGCATATAGCACTTCACTTGGATCTGATTCACGCGAACTTTCCTCGGTCATTTGAACATCCTCTGAAGCAGAAGTTTCATTCTGAGCAGAATCAGCCTCACTGGACTTCGGCTGCTCTGACTCTCTAAGTTGAGATTTGGGAGCTGGAAGCCGATCTCTCACATTTAAAAGAAAAGCTTGATGCTCATTC